>JACXGK010000853.1:65474-87360 GCA_016801125.1 Novumbra hubbsi
CCCCCCCCCCCCCCCCCCAACACACAGCCCTAGTTCTTTTCTCTCTGTTGTCACCATAGCAACAGACAATTCTATTACTCGCCCCACCCCCACGCTTCTCTAAGCGCTGCATGTGTGTTGGTGCGTGTGCCTGTGTGCATGTAAGCAATATGTATACATGCATGTGTGTTCATGTGCAAGGATAGATCTGAAGTGGGTTGGTCTCTTCTTGCCCAGTTTTACCAGCTGTCTCTGAGCCCCAGACCAGGTGGCCAGCAAACTGGAGTGCCCTGTGTGCAGTTCCTGTCGGCTTCCGAGATAATAGCCAATGAACCTGATGCCCTCAAGCCATCTGCTTCCTCATCGGAGTATTAGTGCCCTCTAGTGACAGTCTATTAACAGGTTTCTGTGCAATAACATTGATTGTTTTCCCTGCTATGGTTACTACAGAAGGCACCAGCGGCCTCAACTGCAGGGATGAAACGCAGGGGAAGACCTAAGAAGGAGGTAGGATTTTCTTACATTATTATGTCTAATGATAGTGGACACCAATTGAGATTGGCCCTTTTTGTTGCAGTCAATAACTGACATGTTCCACCGGGAACCCAAAAGGGTTCTACCATTGGGGCCTTTTTCAACCCCGAGTGCAGCCAAACAATGTCTTAATGTTTTAAAATTCCCATTGACCCTTTTGTAGTCACTGAATGTATTGCGAACATCTAGAGACTTAAATATGCTCAGAAGGGATATTTAGGTGCTCATTCCACTTCACCCCTGCTTTACAAGGCCTCATTCCGTGTAATCATCACTCTGTACAAGTCTGTGAGGATGCAGTCAATGCCTGCTTCTACTCCCAAAATAACAGTGAATACTATATACACACTGATCAGCTGTGACATTATGACCAGCTGCCTAATATTGTGTGGGTCCCCCTTTAGCCCCCAGATCAGCCCCGACCCTGCATTTAAGCAACGTATTGCTAGTAATTTATGTTGTTGGTCTGAACACACAGAAACCGGACGTGGCCCGTGTTTTTAATGTCATTTCAGGAAAAGGAGGAACAGGCAGCCCAGGAATTATCTGAAGAAGAGGACGAGGAAGACCAGTAAAACTTGCAACGCACGCTACCTCACTCAACATACTGACGTCCCTGTCGACCACAGCCGGACTGAATCTCAGATGACGGTGCCACCTCAATCCCTGTTCTCCTGGTTCCTTCTCGGCCTTCTCCAGCCAAAGGAGGGTCGGCACAGCACAACACAGTTCATCCAACCTCACGCTGCACTGGAAAACAAATGGATGTTTCGAAAACCAAGCATATGTCTATCAAAGAATTTTAGGTCAGGTGGCAGACAACCCTTTCTCTTTGTTCATGTGGTGGTATTGCAAGTCTTTTTATACTGGACAAACGTTTGCTCTGATGGCGAATTTCCGGACAAGCATCTGTCGGAAGACAAGTGTATAGGACGTTCTCTCTCGGCTTAGAATTACTAATGTTTCCCCTTGCACCGGTGTCTCGAGCTGGTGGGGAATATACACTTTCCAGGTTTTCTAATGGATGAAAGGAGAATGTTGTCTATACTTGCTGTTTTTAGGTGTGAAGTGGGTAATCTATACTTTACAACTTCGTACACTTGGTTGATCAAGCCGACCTTGAGGTTATACAGAATGAGTATTAAATGTATGATGCTAGATATGGCCTCTGTGTAAAATCTCTGTAGTGTTTTTACGTTTTAGTCATTTTAACAGGCGTTCCTATCCAGAGTGATGTACAGTAATGAGTGCATACGTTTCCCCATACTGGTCTCCCTGGGAATTGAACTCACAACAGTCATTGAAAAGTCACCATGCTCTACCAACTGGGCCCCACGGGACCTTTGGTGGTATGGAATCGGTTCTCCTCCCACACAATAACTGACCCTGAATAGCCTCTGTAATGGGGCTTTTTGTCTCCTTACAGCCTCCTTAGGGCTCCACTGGAAGAGGCTTGTGTAAAACTACAGTGTACTGTTACTTAACAAAGAGCTGATCGCAGTGAATGTTCAGTTGTTTTTGTTTTTTTATCATGTTCCTTCTGGTCCTAACATGTCCTCAGATACCTGAAGAATTGTTGCTGCTTCGATGTCTACGAAAACTCATAATAATAATGTTGTAATGGCTTAAGGGTGAGTAGGTGTCTATTGAGTGGGGAGCTAAAGTACATTATCTCATCACAACAATGGAGTTTTTATCTGCTGTTCCTCTTCAAGTGGTCCTCCAGTCTACAGTATTCATTGCAGCCCATTTGCCAGTTCAGTCAGATTGTATAACAATGTTTGGTAGGCCAAACCGAGAGGTGGCTGCTGCTGTTCACTGTTGTATCCAACGGGACTGTTTTAATAGCGGATCATTCCATTTCACCTCTGCTTTACAGGCCTCCTCTGTGTCACTGTCACTTTGGTTGTTGAAATACTGTCTGTGAGCATGCAGTCAATGACTGCTGTATGCTCCCCACAAAAACAGTTTTGTTTTGTGTGTTTCTCGGTGTAAGGGATCTCTACAACACAGTCCAGTTACCATGTCTCTTAAAACCTCTAAGCTGCTACAACCAGAGTACTAAAAACCCCGAAAACTGCATTGGGCCTGACGGGCTACAATTTCATACCTCACTGGACAACAGCTTTCTTTTAAACTTTTCCATATTGCATACTTCAACTGGTTTAAAATATACAATGCAACCTCTGGCAACTGTGTGAGAAATGTTTGTATTACATAGTCTGTGTATTTTTTTGTTTGTTTTTTGTCTCTTTTTAATATGACCGTAATTTGGTATTTTAGCTACTAGTGAATGTGTACTGACACAACCCTCGGCTTGTTTTAAACCGAGTTCAGAGACAGGTCACTGAAATGTGCTGAGTCAGGGAGATCTGTCAGCTTTGCAAACTCTGTTCGCTGACTGTAGTTGATTAGCCGTTGTCTTTTATCTTTTAATAAATCCTACTTCTGGTGCACTGAGATGTTTGCTTGGTTCAGCTCGTCATATCGTGTGTATTTAGTAAAATAAATGGGGGGGGGGGGGTTCTCCAGGTTATCTATTCTAGGACTCAGTTCAACTTTGTGAACCAGGCTGTTTTTCCATTTCCATAAAAGCCTCCACACTCCATGCAATCTGCTCAAATGTACCGGACAGGTGTTTTCATGTGTAATATGAAGTGTGTTGTGCATCGTATTTGCTTTTATATTGCACTTTTGACCAGGACTGCGGTGAAAAAAATTGCTCTATATAGTGAATAGATGCCTTTTAAGAATGCATTGTGTTCATGTGGAACTCTTGTTAATTCTCCCATATTTATTTGAACAGTGAAGCAAATTACTAGATTGAATGTTTGGGATTTCAAATCAGTGGTTTTGTATGGAAGCGACAGTGCAGAATCATCTCTTAAGGTCTACGTTACTGCACGCTTAGTGAAGTGTTTCTTTACAAACCGTTGTTTAGTTTTTTTCATTATCTTGTGCCCAGTACAAATTAATGTAAAGTAATGTGATTTTTCCACTGTGTGACTCAAATCACACACGTACCTCCTACCTAAGGATCAATTAACCGTAGTTAATGCTTGGTAGGAATATAAAACCAAAATACTATAGGCTGGTTTCGCAGACGATTTGTATGAAAACTTTACAAAATTAATTGATATTCTGCAATGTTGCATCACATCAAAATGCCGGAGATATACACCCAGTTAAAGGATTTAGCTTCACTTACCAAATTATTTAGAAAATTAACAATGCCCTTATTAAGTCAACAAACATCAATTATTCGTGCATTATGTAATTCATGCAATGATGAATTTAGATCATTCTTTTAAATGTACTGTCTATAAATGTACAACGTTTATATTTCTAATGTGCTCTATGACAATTTGTATCCAGAAATGGACAATAAATACAATACTTTTTAATTGTTTGGTAATGTCTTGTCCTACATCTTCATTTAGTATCATTCCATTCCCCCATTCTAATTGAATGACTTCTAATTGTACTTTTGTAAAGCAATGTCTTATTTAATACTACTTACTGCTTAGGCTGAGAAGGAGCTTCGTGCCCACAGGGTCACATGTGGCAGAGCCAACAGCGTTGGTATGGTAGCTGTGTAGAGTTTGAGCATTATCAGAGATCAAAGGGCAGTTGCCCATGCTGCCCCATAAGCCAGCACCATGGCCTTGTAATGAATGCAAGTTTCAGCTGGAAGCTAGTTGGGTGTGCATATTACAAACAGACCAATATGTCTGGACCAATTACCAGCAGGTTATAATTGGCTTTTTGCTGGTCCCTTTCAGTTTCAGTCACTGAGTGAAATTATTACAAAAAATAGAAACATTCCTTCCATTTATTTATTTATTTACATCCGCATCTGCAAAATGTCCATACGCTCACTGTAAGATAAGTACATTTCAAACAGGTGCTTTAACTGAAAAACAGCAAAAATATCCAAGTGAGCAAATTCTTGATACCCCTAATGTCAAAATAACACTTCAAGTTTTTGTATATTTATCAGTAGTCTAGGTCCAGGATTTAGTTTAGAACAGTACCACAATTAAAATAAAAGTAAATACCTGATAAAGCTAAACAATTCCATGTGTATGTATCATACTCTATATATATATATATATACACATGCGCTTCATCTCAGATCCTGAAAACATCACATTCAAAGTCAAAGAGGAAAAGATGGTAACCTTGAGCACATGCTAAGGATGAATCACTGTTGACTCATTTAAAACCATGTGTGGCTGAGGTTTCCTGAGTACTGCTTACAGTCAGGCCTATAACATCCTTATGGGATTCTTCTAGAAGAACAATCATCCGGGTGCCATGTCATCCCAACAGGACATTTTTTAGGGAAGTAGTCACCGCTGAACATTGGAGGAATGGGTGGTGTGGGAGGCTGGTTGAGTGACTACAATGATTATGTGACCCCTCCCCCCCCCATTCTACAGCTGACTGGGTTTGAAACAGGAAATAATCCAGCCAATTTATAATCACCACCTTTTCATCATTACATTTCCTGGGTTTTCAAAAGCTGTCAACCAGGATATTGCTTATCAGATTAAATATATTAAATAGACTGAATGGGATAGGAGTTCCCATTCAAGTCAATGATTCATCGGTCATTCTACCACAACAATCAGGTACATAACTTTTGAAAACCAGTCCAAAAAACCTTCATTGCACGAAGAGGAGCATTACATTGCTTTGACAATACTATTTAAAGTGCCACAAACAGAACAAAATCAAAAAGTAAAATATAAACTTAAGTATATTGATTGCACACCATCTGTGTAACTTCTTTGACACTGAATAGTAAACACATTTACACCCCTAAAACCAGTACAACAGGAGGCATCCCAGACCAGGTCTGTCTCTGCCTCTTGAATGGATGGCACCATGTTCATTTAGGTATTTCCCACAGCAGAACGTTCACATTAACAGTTAAAAAAGAAAACCGAATAAATAATGTGGAATAAACAATGTCCACCACATGTTGTGGCTTAAAGTAAGGAGCACAGCATTCAGGAACACAGGAGGGGTACCGGAGGCTCACATAACAGCCAACCTCCCCTAAGATAGGCAGTAGCTGGACAAACCAAATGCTCCAAAAGAAATGATATGGACATGAGGATGATGGAGGTGACGATAAAGGTGAGGATGATGAAAGTGAGGATAAAGATGGAGGTGAGGATAAAGATGAGGATGATGGAGGTGAGGATAAAAATGAGGATGATGGGGGTGAGGATAAAAATGAGGATGATGGAGTGACATGCAGTTTTTGTAGGCATGCTTTTCCTTCTCTGTTGAATGCTGAAATATCTGGAAACTTGAGTGTTATCACCACTGATCCAAAGGATGGCACAGATCAATGCCTTGCTCCAACATACTCATGCATGGGCATCTTTCATCAACAAGGGCCGTTGTTGCTGGTAGGACCGTGCCCAACCCTTCACCACCTGGAGAGACAAAACCACACACTTAATTTCAGATGAACTCCTGAACAATCCTCCCAACTCAGGTTTATGGCATGCATGGAAGTACTACCAGCCAAACTGAACACCCAAGAAGACAGACTGGGATGTTGCATGAAATAGACACGCTTTTTGACAGAAGAAACATTGCTAAACAAAGGCTGGATTAAACAGAAACCACTCATAATAATTGCTCCCCATGTTTTGACCTAAGTCTTCTAAGACTTGGTCGAAAACAAAAACACAATTTAGGAAAACTTGTTTCAATTACTTTAAAGAAGGAAAAGTTATTCATGTTATTTGTCTTAAAACTGACCTTTAAATCTTAATGTGTTATGATAGATATATGGTTCATGATATTACTTGTTAAAAGTTGATTTTAAAACAGTCTGCAGAAGAGTGAATAATTCCAGGTATACAAGGCCACAAACCAAACCTTAACCCTTCCTCACATATATGCAGCAACTTCCAAAACCATTGACACATACTCTCATACAGAATTCCAGATGGTGCTTCGGCATTTCGTTTCATATTTGTATTCAAATTTAATTTGAAAATCACTAAAACACAAAATGTATTATTGTTTATTATTATTTTATTTATTTACTATTTATTATTATTATAAGGTGACATGGGTTTATTGAAAACTTTTGTAACATAAATTTGCATGCATAAGTATTCTGCCACCACACCTTAAAATTTGGTAGAGCTTCCTTTCACCACTTTAAAGTTACTTTTGTCTTCCAGCAGTACAATTATACTTAATACACCCCAAAGCCAAACGCTTTAAATCAGTGGTTCTTAACCCATTCCTCAAGGAACCCCAGCCAGTCCGGGTATTTGAACTACCCTTTAGCTAGCACACATAATCCTCAAGCCCTTGATTGGTGTACCTGCCATGCTTGTTCCGGGCTGCAGCTAAGATGTGGAATGTCTGGGGTTCCCTGAGGAATGGGTTGAGACCCACTGCTTTAAATGAAACAGCACCTTTAATGGTACACAGGTGGAGCTGTCCTCATTGGGGTTATTTTTTTCTTGTGTGAAATAGGATCTTTTACAGCAAGGTGGTTAAACCCATATGCAACAAATAGATTTTCTTCTTACAAATATTTCCAATCATAAAACCAACATCAACTTTCAAAAATGTATTTGGAGTAAAAAAAAAAAACAGTGAATTCAAAGTCATGCCCCGTATATTTTCTTCAATTACATTATATACATTTTCATTACTTTTACATACTGGCCCTCTACTGGTATCAAACCCACAACTCTGGTGTTGTTAGCGCCATGTTCAACCAACTGAGCTATACAAAATAAAAACACTGGCATAAAACACAGATAAAAACTGACTATATAACTTTCCAACAGATATAATATATTTAACTTTATTAATGATTAAACCAAAATTAAAACAATTTATTATATATATTGACCTTGCACCATTATCCGTACTTTTTGCATTGACCCTTATAGTTTCTAATGACACAATAGAAGGGATCTCTTTCCTCTACACTTGTTCCAGAACATTCAGTAGGACCTTACTGACTCCCCTCTTGAATTCAAACCCCATATACTCAATGAGACATCAGTTGGGAAATTCAAATGGCAATTGCAAGATGTCAAGTTGTTGGTAAACACGACATTTGTAGATTTGGATGTGGGTTTGGGGGGTCAATGACTTGCAGTAAGATCCTGTCAAAATGTTTCAGCCTCCTGGCAGATGCAACAAGTTATTCTTGCTTAAATATCCTGGTACTGGGTTCACTTCCGGATCCCACTGACCGTAACCAGGTCCCAGGATCAGAAAAATCCAAATAGCCCCAATATCCAAATAACAACATATTTTCCAGTTGCTGTATTTTTTTATACATATGCCGAAATCACTTAAAATAAAGCATTGCTCCATTGTTCCCCGGTTACTGTCAAGCCATTAGGAGTCACAAGAACTGCTCATCCTACATTCTACACTGCCCCCTGTGGACACCCTGGGCACAGCACAGTATGCAACACAAATGGGATCTCCTGGTGGCCATGACACAGCTGAAGTGAAGACAGTGACTCAGACTGCTGCTCAATTCAGAAGCTGCTTGTTTATCAAACTCTGAACCCCACTGCAGCTGTTCAACATGTACTGTGCCATTTTGTTGAGCAAACCTCACCATACTATTGCAGCTGTTTGCCTTACAATTACAAGCAGAAATCCACCCGTAGTAATGTGTGATCCCTACTGGAACACAGCCACAGAACATTCAATCCCCACACCAAAAGCTGCCTTGAGAATGGCGCCACTGAGAACTGCTTTTTGACCATATACATTTGAAAAGCCATCTCAGTAGTAGATAGAATTCCAAGCAACCATTGGATTTGTTTAAAACTATAACAAAAACACATTGAAAAAGAACTGAATATCTACATTGGCGTACAGAAGCCCAATTATAGCAGCAATCACTCGTGTTGCACGTTCTGTTTGTTAATCCAAGTATCTAACTTTAAAAGGCTAATTACACTGAAACAAAGATAGTTCTGCAGAGTTGTTCTAGTTATTAAGGAAAGGTAAGAGAGAGGAAAGTACATTCAGGGCTCCTTGCTTCCTTAAATTCCACGTGACAATTTCCTCTTGAATTCCAAGCTGTCAGCATGACCTTTCGATTCAAGCTTACGATTGTGGATTGTGGATTGTGGTGGACCAATCTTCTAAACCAAGTGTTATTATACACCTGTTGCTTTTTGAGGAAATTTATCTTATTTTAGGGAATGTTCGATTTTTAACCTGGAAACAAAATACTTTTCAAAAAGTTGAAATGGAAGGTCAAAACTTCACAATGAACAATCCTTCCAATCCATACTGTCAAGCTTCTATTCCTCCCCATCGGCTGATAAAGCCACCATCTATTACCTGAAATACTAAGCTCCTTCTTCTGAACCCAATCAACACTTTCCCACCGTCTGCTAACTCCTTAACCCTCCATCTTCCCTCTTTCCAGATGAGGGCGGCCCTCTGGCAAAACAGACTGGATGATATCCAGAACTCATTCACACAGCCTTGCCATTCCACAAGCTGAATCTGGCCACGCATCAACCGCTTCTACAGCACTCGTACCACATGATATCCTGCATTTAGTGACGGCTGGCCACCAAACATCATGCCCTCTTGACCCCATCCCCTCCTCCCATTCCTCAGCTCCCTGGTAAACTAGATGGGTTTGGGGGGGGGGGGGGATTTGATTCTTAAAATACCAAAATCAATGTTATGAATCTGTGCATTTCCCTTTTGGAGGTGTTAAACTAGTGGGAGGTTAGAGAGAAAGCACCAGCCAAAGTGACGAACAATGCTGCTGATGTGATAAGTGTTGTGGCCATGATAGGGCTGTTTTGCGCACACATTAAACTGCTCACAAACTTCCGGTGAACCTAGACAGCTCAGCTGACAATATGCAGGTTGCAGATGAGATGGCAGTGACTTGTTTCACGTCACTTATTTAAAATGTTTGCACTTACAATGAGTCTAATAAATTACTAAAATGTAAATAATGAGTGAAAAAACATTCACACATTAGCTCCTCCTGGGAGTTAAATAGCCATCACAGCTCTGAATTTCTTTTGTAATACTCTACCACCTCAGGGACCCAACTTCTTGGAAAACCATTCAGGTTTGTTTTTTCCATCATAATTTGTGAAAAGGTCCTGCTAGAAATGTAATGGTAAATATCAGTGTTAGGTTATCATAAAACTGAGGCAGGTTTTCATTTCATGTTATGGATATGCCTTTCCTCAGCAGGGACTGGGGAGACTTAGCAATGTGAAAGAAGCCAAGTCTAGGTAAAATTTCAAAGAAAAAAACATTGTCAGTCTCATAAAAAACCTAATACTAAGGTATACTAGTAATACCGGTGGGGCATTAAGGTTTTTTCAGATTAATAGGATTTATTGGGACAACCTTTCAATTTATATCAACATGTTTGACAGCAGGCTGTGCCCATGGCCCCTCAGCACACATCTCCAGAGATCATTATCCATATCATGGCAGTCTTGATTGCCAAGATCCCCCAAAAAGTACACGTTGATGCGGAACTAATAACATTTCACACCAAGCTTATACATGCACAAATATGCACAAATAAGCATTATGTAGTGCAGTTTGACAGTCATGACAACTAGAGCAATTTGTCTCAATATTAACTAGCTAACAAATAAAATTATACAACTTCTTAATCAAACTGCACTACACGTTTTAGAGCTAATAACATATCATGCTCAACTTGGCAAGGCTGTGTTTCTTGTGGAATTGTATTCACAAGACCTTATTACAAGGGTACATGATTATCCTACAGCACTACTTTCTTGCCTGTTCTTTTTAAACAACACAAAATAAGCCAAACCTATGCTCCATTCGATACAATGTTCGATTAAAAAAAAGCTGACACGCCATCTGGTGTTAGAATTGGAAAGGAAAAAAGGATCTCAGACATTAACGCAGCTTGTCAATTGATTAACTCAAGAGAATTAAACAGCTGACATCATACCTTTGTATCCTCTTCCTTCCACAGCATTTCCTGTTCAACTTCATGTAATTCTTCGGATGGGTCATAGGTATATACAGGAAGCAACTGGTGCCGGAGCCTGTCAATTCTGCAACACACAATAAGAAAGGAATATCAGTGACAAGGGGATCCACACAAGAAGACTGTACTGCAGGATTTCTGTGTATTGTGTTTAAAACGACTTGACCGATTCAATGAGTAACCAAACACCTGCAGAGAGCCATAAGACAATAAAAGGACATTACCTTCTCTTCTTTCGCACATACATGACCTACAAAAAAAGACAACTAGTTTAGCTGGTTGCGTGTTCTATTTACAAGCTACTGAACTGCACATCGGTAGCTGGTCCAAGTAGAATTTTGTGCCTCGTCGCCGAGTTCAGACCAACGTGCCATGTACCGGTTTAGCCACTCACCACAGCCGCAGCAATACCGATGAACGTGATGAGAAAGAATGGCACCAACACAGAGCTGACAGCCACGTCTCCGTCTATAGTGGCAGGAGGCTGGGTTGTGCTGTTCATTGCATATGTTTGGGTGGAGAGTAGGACAGGAGCTGCTAGGCTGTCCCAAACAGGCTTCACAAGCAGGAAATCCCCAGATGGAAGGAATAACTGGGCAGCAGCAGTCCTCTCCTCGGCAAGTTTACACCCACTTGTATTTGCCTCATCCTTGTCGTTCATGTGACATCCACATGGTCTCCCCCTTTCCCTAATCAAGAGTGAAATCTGCCTATGGGAAGCAAGAGACACAACATGCACATGGTGATTAGGCATATGAAAAAGGGCAAATCCTCATCCAGATACAAACTGTACAAAGTGTCACTGCCAACAACGATGTTGACAAGGTATTATGGATATAGAGTTGGTATTAATGTACGAAAGTCCTCAAATCTACCTTTGACATTTAGATATGCTGTATTATTTCTACTTTCAGTCATGTGTTCCCCACAAATATTTAAATATGATTATTACCATGGGTGGCTTGGGTAAAATGCGGTTAAGGCTTCGTACAGTGCTGTAAAGTAGCAAATACACTCAATGTGTAAGTATAGCCATCTGAAATAATGTAAGATATATATAAAGCGTTCCAAGTCGAGTGCAAACGTACTACTGCTGCTGGCAGCCTCCACGATGACAATAATTGACATTTCCGTAAAACGGCTTTGTAAATATAATATTTACCAGAATCAGCTAATGCTAGCCCGATGTTAGCTAACCTTGGCATCGTACGTGTAGCTAGGTGAAACAAGCTAACTACTAACGCAGGATGTCACAGACCGGTAACAATATTTACAGTACTTCTTATACATGAATTAAGCTATTTTACACATTGGCTTATCACATGAGCCTTTACAAGATTTATAATAACGATATTGTTCGCTCCTGATTATTTATCAAAACGTGTCATTACCTTGATTATTCAAAACGTGGTTGAAATAATTACTAACTAAATATCGGTCTTCTATCACTGCGCGGCTAGCAAAATTGATCTAACCAAGAAAAATACACTTTAATTGACAAGCAAGTGCAAGGAAAAATAAACACAAGTGACGGAGGTTCATGAAAACGCTTAGGTGTACGTAATGACGCGGTTTTACGTGAGTCAATCTAAGGAAAAAAAAACTTTTACTGACTGATTTTCCAACACTTTATTTATACTGTCTCAGTTCTAGCACAGTTTAATAATTTATTTTCCTAGTTGATTATATAATAATGAAAACTGTGAAAATGTACATCGTATAATCCGTTAAACTCATCACAGACCATCTTTATATCTATGGTTGAACGCGTCACTTTACAATGGTCGCCACTCTGTGCAATATAGGTAATTTTTTTACACAAATTGACAAGTAAACAGCCTCTAAAACATGGCTGCTAACCCTGGTCCTAGAGATCTGATGTGCAGTAGATTTTCTTTCCAACCATAATTTAACACACCTGATTCTAATAATTAACTGGATATCAATCTAAATCAGGTTACTGGCAACTCATGTTTTTTGGATGGGGATTCCCGAAGGCAAGTGTTTGGGGGCTGTTTACTAGTTTGAACTTGTGAACGCTGAAACATAACATATTGTTTTTTCTTCTGAGAATAAGCTTTGAGAGTAGCTAAGACCAAAGTCTAACTAGATTTGGCATGGGAAAGCGCTTGCATTGTGGGTGTGATTATTTAAAACATTTATTTACTTTGCATTTGGACTACTGCACAGGTAGTTTATGAGACTTGGCTCAAATCACTACACACACGTGACAACGGAGGGCATTCCAAGCAAGTGAGTTGGGATGATTTACGGGTAAACATCACTTTCATCAGGGGTTCACTTGGATAACATACAATGGCTGTCACAATTATGTATGCATGTCAGATGAGCAAGTAAATGAATGATGCTCCTACGAATACTGGGAATTCAACCCTAATGAGAACTACATTGAATACATGCCACTGACGTCAACAGCTTATTGAAAAATGCAATAAAGTATTACAACATATAGACTATTCACTAATCGTACAGAGGAATAGGCGGGAGCTTAAAAAACACACGGTTGTGCTCTGTGTACAACAAATTCCATTGTTACGGCGAAGAAACAAGCCTCTCTCCCTCATATTCAGTATCTTCCGGTAGTGCGTAATTTACGCAGTTTTTCTAATGGCGTCAGTGCAGGAGATGCGCCCCAGTCGTGAAAAATGAAGCGGATAAGTCAAATATAGGAATTTCAAGCCTTGTACAGGGGTTCCCCTCAGTGAGTGGTGATTAAATTCTGGTTATTTGTTTTCACCTTGTAAAAATTTGTAGATCCCGAAATGATGAAGATAAAATCTAATCAAACGCGGACTTACGACGGAGATGGCTACAAGAAGCGTGCCGCTTGTCTTTGCTTCAGGAATGAGCGTGAAGAGGAGGTAAGTCCGAGATGGAACGGGCCTTGTAAGGAAACAGGTTGCCAATATGTAGGCCGGAGGTAACAATTACTATCGAAGAGAACCGTTATCAGCGAAAGGCAATGTGGCGAGGAGGTGAACATAGCGTTGACACCAACATCAACGGTAGTTGCCATGTTTTTGTGAGGGTGAAAACGTACAGATTTCAACCTGGCAGTAACTGTAGACGCCGGGCTAAACATAATGTAATAACAACATGCATCCATGCATCCCACTTCTGGTTTGCCCCTGAATCTAAGCAAAATGAGTCTTGGTCTGTAGTATCAGTGGTATGCCAGTAGTAGGCGCTATTTTGTCTGGTCTAAATATCAGAACCGATTGTCTGGGGTCAATAAAAATCAGATTGGATTTATTGAAAGAGTTGGGATTTTAACGCCTGTGTCATGTCTTAATTCCCAACCTGGAAACATTTCCAGTCTGTGTAAGCTTATTATGCAATGTAAGGTCTGGGCCACAACACATTCTGCAATATGTGCAATGCAGTTGGCCCAAAAGGTTTTAAGCCATGAGGCAAATGCAATCCAGGACATGGCCTCATGCAAATAGCATTTCTGATACTGTAAGATACAAAAGTATTTGTACAGTGACTCATGTTGGTGTTGTTTTGGTTCTGTATTTCAGCACTTTGTATTTAAAATGATGTCATTTAAAGTGCATACTGTAAGCCTAAATGTATTATGTTGTCACTAATGTTATTTATTACTTTATTGTGTTTATAATTAATATTGGGCAATGCCAATCTGATGACCATGCCAGTTTGATTAAGTTAGGTGGATGTGTGTGGTCAACAAACTGTTGACATATAGCGCTCATTCAGTTCTTTTAATAAGCCCTACTATCTATAGCCTGCCTGGCTACTTCCGGTTCGGAGTTGTCCCTGCTGATGTTCAGTATATTACACAAGCCGTTAGTTTAGTGCTTGTCAAAATACAGTGCATCCGGAAAGTATTCACAGCGCTTCACTTTTTCCACAATTTGTTATGTTGCAGCCTTATTCCAAAATGGGTTCAGTTCATTCTACACACAACACCCCATAATGACAAAGTGAAAACTAGTTTTGCAAAAATTAAGAACGAAAATATAGAAATGTACATAAGTATTCACAGCTTTTGTTCAATACTTTGTTGAAGCACCTTTTGCAGCAATTACAGCCTCAAGTCATTTTGAGTATGATGCTACAAGCTTGGCACACCTATTTTTGGGCAGTTTCTCCTATTCTTCTTTGCATGACTTCTCAAGCTCCATTAGGTTGGATGTGGAGTGTTGGTGCACAGCCATTTTCAGATCTCTCCTGAGATGTTCAATCAGGTTCAAGTCTGGGCTCTGGCTGGGCCACTCAAGGACATTCCCAGAACTGTCCAGAAGCCACTCCTTTATAATCCTGGCTGTGTGCTAAGGGTTGTTGTCCTATTGGAAGGTGAACCTTCGCCCCAGTCTGAGGTCCATAGCGCGCTCGAGCAGATTTCCATGAAGGATCTCTGTACATGGCTGCATTCATCTTTCCCTCGTTCCTGACTATTCTCCCAGTTCCTGCAGCTAAAAAACATCCCCACAGCACGATTCTGCCATCACCATGCTTCACTGTAGGGATGATATTGGCCAGGTGATGAGTGGTGCCTGGTTTCCTCCAGACATGGCGCTTGGCATTCAAGCCAAAGAGTTCAATTAGTTTCATCAGACCAGAGAATGTTGTTTCTCATGGTCTGAGAGTCCTTCAGACGGACTGTCATGTAGATTTTTCGTCTAGCCACTCTACCATACAGGCCTAATTGGTGAAGTGCTGCATAGATGCTTGTCCTTCTGGAAGGTTCTCCTCGTCACAGAGCAATGCTGGAGCTCTGTCAGAGGGTTCTTGGTCACCTCCCTTCTCCCCCGATTGCTCAGTTTGGCTGGTCAGTGGAAACGGGAGGCACCTGAGCTATATTTTGTGTGTCATGGCAAGGAATGTGAATACTTATGTACATTGTTTTACATTTTTAAGAGATTTGCAAACATTACAAAAAAGCGCTGTGAATACTTTTACTTTTCGGATGCACTGTATATTTAAGATGTACTGTGGAGTGCATGTTCACCCCTAGGAATCTTTTCCATTACATTGGATACGAAGTATTTTGGGATTGTTATGAAACAAATATATCTCTGTATTCTTGACAAGCAACTCCTTTCACCTGTCTTTTGTAAAGCAGACAGAAGCAGGTTTTTGTCTAGTGCTTTTCATGTTTTTCTCTTCTCATCTCCAGTCTTACCATGTCAAGCGTAGGCATACCGTGATGCAGCCGTCAACCGCTTGAAAATAAGGAGACAATTGCTTATTCATTTTTAACAGATGAACCTGTGCTTTAAATTTGTTACCGGACTGAGGGATATGTGTATGTATCGAGGACAGAGGTAGGGCTTCTCATTTAGAAAGACATTGACAGGTCCGGTTCATTTAAAGTGACTTCGTATCCTACAGGTGTTGCTGGTGAGCAGCAGCCGTGATCCCGGCAAGTGGATCGTTCCTGGTGGAGGGATGGAACCGGAGGAAGAGCCTGATGTCGCCGCGGTACGGGAGGTGTGTGAAGAGGTAGGAGGGAAGGGAGGTGTGTGAAGAGGCAGGAGGGAAGGGAGGTGTGTGAAGAGGCAGGAGGGAAGGGAGGTGTGTGAAGAGGCAGGAGGGAAGGGAGGTGTGTGAAGAGCCAGGAGGGAGGGGAGGTGTGTGAAGAGGCAGGAGGGAGGGGAGGTTTGTGAAGAGGCAGGAGGGAAGGGAGGTTTTTGAAGAGGCAGGAGGGAAGGGAGGTTTGTGAAGAGGTAGGCTGCCGTCATGGGCCATTCACTTCATGTCCCAGAGAATTAATTGGTTTTGAAACTGGTTACGCAGGTTGTGTAACTTGTAACTGTGTTGTTGTATGTATCGAACTGCTTTGCTTTATCTTGGCCAGGTTGCAGTTGTAAATGAAAACTTGGTTCTGGTTCAATAAAGGTAAAATAAATCACTAAAATAAAACACACGTGATCAGTGTTGATCTTCTGTCATCATAACACAAATGTTCTTAAAAAGTTTTGTTTTGGTTTTTGAAGTACTATGTTTATTTCAGCTTGTCAACAGCTATGCGTTCTTTGAATCTTGCTGCTCCTTAATGGGAGCTATGGGCAAAATGATGATGGAGGAGTGTCTTCATTGAGAATGTATAGTGTGTTTATACATTGAGTAAAACTGGAGAAATAACTGTGATTACACCATGTTAACAGGGGCTCATCTTTTCCATGACCATAAAACGCCTAGGCCTAGTTTACCTGTCCCATCCTGCTCTGGAATGAAAATAGCAGGAATATAAAAAAAATGTCTGTCTTTTTAAAACTCATTAGTCTTTTATTTCTTGCATCCACTAAGAATATTCATGGTTTCTTCTGCCAGTTAATTTTCTCTGACCATTTTGTATTTTCAGGCTGGTGTCAAGGGGACTTTAGGGAGGCTACTAGGAATTTTTGAAGTAAGTTGTTTTGTGTTGCTTATTGTTTAACTCTGAGTAGGAGGGACGACTGGATTATTTATCCATTGGCTTCCTAACCTTCAATACGGACTGACCATATTTCTGAACATAAGCAAATGAGTAAGGTTAGGACAGACGGTTTGTACTAAAATCTACAAGTTATACAATGCCACATTATAGCGGCTCCCAATAGCCTTTAATGATGAGTATCAATATCAGACAATATCGTAAAGCATACACTTTGATATGGGCATACTTGATAGTTTTTTAGATGATGTTGTTTTAATGCCCTTTTTCAGCCTACAGCTTTAAAATTAAATCTATTTTTAAATTGCTCTCTATCAGTGGTCCTCAACATCTTGAGAAAGCCTTCAAATATCCTGAAAGAATAAAGGGTAAATATTGCACAATACTGGTGTGCAGTGCATTAAGGGACTGGTTTATGAAGGCAGGGATTATTTGCTGCCAAAAATGTTTGTAACATAAATTAAATTCAATTTAAGAGGTATACTTTTTTCTTGATAAACTTTTTTCTTTCAATGGAGAGATTATTGTAGAGATAAAACAAAGATAAGATGGATAAGAGATAAGACAAAATGAATCATGATTAAATCCATTTAAATCACATCTCGGGAAACAACTTTAGGGACTTTTACTTGCAGATGCAGATTGCAGAATGAACCGGCCGGTCTCACCATTAAACCTGTGGGCCCTTACTTTTTTCTTTTCTTGATTTCTTCTCACTCAGAACACCGACAGAAAGCACAGAACATATGTCTATGTCCTCATCGTTACAGAGATATTAGAAGACTGGGAAGACTCTGTGAATATCGGTATGTTGAATATCGGTACGTTGATTTTTAGTTTGATGTGTTTTAAAAACATGATTCAGAGACTAATGAATACTGTTCGTACAACTACAATTACTTTATTCTTGATGAACTAGAATTTATCTAATAAATCCACACTCCGGTTTTTCACAGTCCTTTTATTGGTGCTTTTATCGATTTTGACAGGAAGAAAAAGGGAATGGTTTAAGACTGATGATGCCAGCAAAGTACTGCAGTTCCACAAGCCTGTGCAGGCCTCGTACTTTGGGCAGCTACAACAGGGTCTCATGAGCAGCAACGGGGCACCTCTGGTGACCAGGGTAGAGAGAGGAGATCCCTCACCTACATACAATATCAACAAGAGCTCCAAAACGACTTTAAGATAACTAAAAAAGCCCTGGAGACTTTGCAACATCTTTTATGTGCTTATTTTTCTTAATTCATTCTTCTTCTTCTTCTACTACTACTTCTTCTTTTTATACCTTTGACATATTATCCGATATATTTGCCTTGCCAACCCTCTTGTGCCAGAGTTAAGGTACAGACTTGACAAGTGCTGCGTAAAGAAGACAAAAAACTTTGTAACTTGAATGTTGAATTAGAATTTTTATTTTTATGAATAATTGCATGGTTGGTCCTCGAGGGGAAAAGTCCTGCTTGGTCCCTTGTTCATCTCTGTTATAAATGTGGGGTTTGTTGTTCAATGCAATATTCTGTTAGGGTGATGTACAGTAATGGTGTTGAATGTGTTTACAGCAGACTAAGGGGTCTTGATGTGACAGTCATAAGAATTTCACACCATGTATCGTGACATATCATCGGTCTAATACATTCTCATAACTGTGTTTCAAATTGGACAATGACTGGACTATTTCAGCGTATCGTTTACTGTTTTTGTGTGTGTGTATATATATATATATATATATATATATGCACACACACACACACACACACACACACACACATATATAATCCATAATCCCTTAACAACGCATTGTTTTGAGTTAGAGTTTTGTTACATGGGTTTGTCTTATGTGGTGTAGTCTGTTGGAATGGGGTTATTTGGTACAAAAGTCTCTCTTTTATTGAGGTAACTGAAGCATTGGTGTTTTAAGATATTCTCTTTAATAAGGGGCACATTTAACCAGAACATTGTAATGTACGTCCTACCTGCTTTTTCAAGTGTTGTATTTAGGCTGCCATGAAGGTCAATTATTGATTGGTTTTAAAATTCAAGGACCAGAAAGACAGAATTCAGAAGAAGGAGTCTGTTTTGGTGCTCATGAAGTGTTTTGAATCAATCTCAAATCAATCATGCCGTCCATCAAGGGTTCAAGAGGTATTTGTTTACTTTTGAAAATGGTTTGTGCTCAAGGAAAATTATACCGCTGCTGAAAAATGTAAGTACCTTAATCTAGACCCCACTCACATTGATGCCTTCATGGTTGGCATTTGTAGATAATCATGCCCATTTACTCTTAATATTTATTTTGTATTGATTTAATGATGGCGATTTATTTTAGTTAAGAGTTTATCGGTCTGTACTAATCTCTTGATTGTCTGAACAAGGAACTTGGACATTTTGAATTGCAACTTGGTTGAAATGAAATATGCCACTTGTAACCAATTAGCAAGTAGGACATACCTGACTTCCCTTCTTGGGGACAGCACGTGTGTGTGAGTTGAGGGCTGATGCTTGACGTGTGTATTGAGTGAGTGTGTTATGTTGGAAGAGGCATCACGTTTGTTGCACAACTGATGCAACGCCAAGGAAATCACCTGCATTTTTGGGTGAAGACAAGTTTACACCTGTGATTAAATCCATTCTGATTTGTATTTCAACGATATGTTTACAATTGTAGTTTTGCATTTTTTCCTTACATGAACACTGGATGTTTTATTTAGGTTGATTTATTTTTTGTTTTGTTTTTGCATGGCATGTTTTTTGGTTTATTGGTTATTAAAATTAATAATTTAACCCTGGCAAAATGTTTTCATCGGCTGCATAGATGATGGTGATGAAAGTCTCATAACTATCTGGACCTGTTGGGACATTGGAACAGGAATAACTGTGATCTATATTAATAAGCTAACTCGATTACTGTTCATTGCTGTTACAGAACTTCATCCATTTTTCTTCGCACAATTCACAGCAGAAGTCTTGCAGTCCCTGGCTGGTTTGATGTTGTAATATTCATTCAACAAAAACAAAACTGAGAGAACCCTCCCATGGCTAAAACCCATTGGCTATGTTGTGAGCCAATTTGAATAATTATTTTATAAAAATGTTAGGCCCTCAAGCCTTCCAAGAACAAACAATATAGTTGTTGTCCACAGTGTGAGAGGCAGTCTGGCTCGGACAGAAAAGCTTGCTCCATCGAGCATGAATTTAGACCAGTATGTGGGTTGACCATGAAGAACAAAGATATTCTATTCTTGCTGACCTGGATTGGCCAGATCTAACATTGTCCTCATCTGAGCTGGCACAATAAGCTGTTTAGTATCTTTATAGCCTCTCTGACCATTCAGCATTAAAATGTCTCTTCTGCCAATGTTATGAAGTCTAACCCTAGCCTTGAAATGGCCTTGTGTGATGTGTTCAGTTGGCCTAGTTGATGGTTTTATTAGGGATGCATTACGTTTTCTCTTCAGATGGTTATGCAATAATTTATGTGCTAGTCACTGCCGGTCATGCAGTGAGTTCTCGCTTTCCTTTTCTTTTGCACTGTTTCTGAACATATGGAATGTGATGTTTGCATGTGAACTGCATTTTGAATTAAGTCTTGACCTTTTCTCTATAGCATATGTAGAACAATATCAAATAGGTAGGCCTACTTGGCTAGACTGAGGTACTCAGCAAGACAATTTACCGGTATATGACTGTATTTCCCACCAAAACCTAATGATTTGTAATGTCATTACTTTCTTAGGTATGGCCGGGTTTATGTGAGACCTGTGACAAGCTTTTGATGGTTGATGGTGCCATCTGGTGGTTATATGTAATCTAAACTGGTGACAACTGGTGCAGGTGTGGGTGAAACGCTCCCCCTTTTCATTACTTCAATTTACTTTACTGGTAAGCCGAATGAGTGTAAAGGGATTGTTCATTGAAATGGCAAAACGTTGGTTACCTTCCTCTTTTATGGAGTATATGGATGGATAATAAGACCAGAATCAATGCTTTGGTTTATAATCCCTGGCGGTTTATAAAATACAAATTACAGCAATTGTGGCACAAATCCCATTCAAGATTAGAATTTTGCACATTCTTCCTGACATTACCAAGGGTATTTTGAGCATCACCGTCAAATGTGGATTATTTGGGAATGTGTGAAATGCTAATATCGGTCCTGTGACTTGATTTGGATTAGTACCACAAATACCTAAATGTTTTGGAAACTTTAATGGACACTAAACCTAACCCTGTATAGCTTTCATCTGGTCCAAATACAACTTTATAATTCCAGTGAACTATCTTTTAGGGGGATATGAAGGAAGTGTTATGAATAAATCTCTTGATGACTGGTGTTTTCTCTTTTTTTTATTGATTGTGATCATTATATCTCATTTGGCATAAATAGAACAGAGTGTGAGAATACTGAAGATTGTAAAATGAATTGTATGAATTAATAAATCACCAGTATTTATGTTTTCTCTGGGTTCATTTCATCATGGAGCAATTTGTTGTTTTTGTCTATTTATTTAAGAAATAAAATGCATAATGGTTTCTTCCCCAATTGAGGTATGTCATATTTAATGACACAGCAATCATCTTACTGTACCAGAACAGCACTCCTGTGGGGGTTAGGGCCTCTGCCACGTCCAAAACCACCTCTCTGTAACACAAGTTGACCCATTTTTAGTCCATGAGCTTCTGAATGTGGCCACAGTATTGGAAGGCACAAGGCTTGGGTGGTATCTATCCAGGAGACGAGTAGCTGATTGATTGAGGCATTGTCATCCAAAATGCCTTACCAGCTGGGCAATACAATGTGAATTAGGGTCAACATAATAATAATTCATGATCCAGATGCTGAGCAGCGTACTCCTTAATACTCATAGTAGTACTTCAGGATCCAGATGCTGAGCAGCGTACTCCTTAATACTCATAGTAGTACTTCA
>JACXGK010000854.1:0-21945 GCA_016801125.1 Novumbra hubbsi
AGACTCATTAGTACCATCTTGTTGTATTCCCATGTGCTGTACCTTACCAGACTCATCAGTACCATCTGTTTAAATACAGCATATGTCCAATACCCAACTAAACCTGCTTTCTGACAGCTTATGTTATCACTAACATTGAGATTTATATTTTGTTTTGGCAGTATTGACTGCTATCCATCCTCTACTGAAAAGTAAACCATTATAACACAAAACTAAAGATATTTCAGCCCCACTTAAGTATATAAAAGAAACTACAAAGAGGCATTTTTACCTGTCATTTTGTTCATGTTTTACTTTCATCCTGGTGTGTGTTTTCGTGTGTCCAGACTGCCCTATGTCGGAATGGACTGAGTGGTCAGCCTGCTCCTGCATATCTCCGAGGCAACAGCGTCACCGTGCACCACTCTCTCTGGCCACCGGGGGACAGCACTGCTCCCTCCTGGACACCCAGAGCAGAACCTGCACCCTGGACCACTGTGACGGTGAGACAACAGCATGAATGGAGCTCCCTCTGCGAGCCTCTTTTCAGTGTCAGAGGTCACATGCAGAATGGTCAGATATGGGGTGATTACATTGATCCTCCACGGTACAAATCCAAAAGTGTGTATGTTGGGCTCGCCGGCAGATCGCCCTGCGTTTGTACACGCAAGCCTGCCTGTCACTCCTCTGTCTTCTAACACTTCCAGACTCTTGCGAGAAGCCGTTCCAATACTCTGCGTGTGGCGCCCCCTGTGAGAAGCAGTGTGTACTACAGGGGCAGAGGGAGCCGTGCGCAGGCCTGGGAGAGTGCACGCCCGGCTGCTACTGCCCCGAAGGCTTCCTCCAGCAGAATGGGACACAGTGTGTACCCCCAGAGCAGTGTGGCTGTGTGCACCTCCAGCACCTGTCCTCTCGGAGACCCGTGTCTGCGATTGTCCCTCAGGGGGCCGTCGTCTCGATAGGCTGCAGCACCTGGTGAGTGGGACTTTGAACCGGTCACGGAAAGTATGCTGTGTCAGTATTTTCTTTGCACGACCAGAAACGTTTTTTTTTCACTTCTAGAACTGACATTGTCGATATAAATTTGAGGAAACAATGACTTACTAGGACTTCATGTAAATAAATTAAAATCAAGGAAATGAATAATCAGGAGTAACAAATAGCCCTGCACACATATGTGTTGTGGCCCTTTCTTGCGATGCTGATTTCCCCTATTCTTTCCTAGTCTGTGTCATGACGGGACACTTCAATGTGACATGCGAGAGTGTGAAGGTGAGATCTACGCTATCACATTCATCCTGCTGCAGAGATAACATTTTGGATTTGAGTTTGACACAGTCAGACCAACTCAGGACCTGGAGATGAATGAAGCATGCTCTGAGTTGGAAACAAAAACATTTGAAGTCTGTGATTTTCGAAGAGTATTTTTCAACCCGGCATATACCTCATCCCTCTCCTACTGTCTGCCTCTCCTACTGTCTCCCTATGTCTCCCTTTGTCTCTTTCTGTCTCCCTCTCCTTCGGTCTCCTTCTCCTTCGGTCTCCCTCTCCCTACCTCTCTCAGTCATTCTCAGTGAGTGGTCTGAATGGACACCCTGCTCTCCGTGTGTCCCCGCCAATTCCCTGCTGTCCTCATCCTCTCACACGGGTGGTGCTGCACCTCTGGTGTCTGTCCAGCGGCGGTACCGGGCCTGTCTGGACATGGACTCCGGCCAGCCTGTGTCCGGGAAGGAGGCAGAGGAGCAGTGCCGTGAAGAGTTAGAGGAAGAGAGGCCGTGCACAGACCCCAACGCATGCAGAGGTTGGTTGGTACTGTTCTATACCCAACCAAATAAACTGCCATGACTCATGATGTTCTGAAATCTAGGACTGTTATAATAATGGGGTAATGATGGAATTGATGATGATCATGGTAAAGAGGATGAGGTGATGTTGTTGATGATGATGGTAGTGATGAAAATGGTGGTGATTATTATGATGATGATAATGATGGTGGTGGTGATAATGATGCTGGTGATTTATGTGATGTTATTGGGGATGGTGATGAAAATGGTGGTGATAAAGGTGATGATGTTTGTGATGATGGTGATGATGATCTGGGTGATTATAATGATGTTGGTAATGATAATGATGGTGGTGGTGATGATGAAGATGGTTGCAATGGCGGTGATGTTGTTGGTGATGTTGATTATGATGTTGTTTGTGACAATGTTTGTGATTCTGTTGGTCGTGTTAATGTTGGTGGTGATAATAATGAGGGTGGTGATGATGTTCATGATGATAATGGTCGGGGTGATGATTATGCGTGCGATGTTGTTGGGTGATGTGGTGATGTTCATTTTACAGACTTCTGCCAGTGGAGTGTGTGGAGTACGTGGAGCGTGTGTCAGGATCCGTGCAGTGGTGGGGTCAGGCAGCGCTACCGACAGCCACAGGCCTCTCCTCCAGGACCCCAGTGTCGCATACATGAGACCCAGACACAGAGCTGCAATACCGGCCTCTGTCCAGGTAACCGCCTCAGACGTCATTATTCCCATTGGCTAACAGGGATCCTGGACGTTTTAACACTGCCTACTCTGTGTTATCTAAGGAGATGGTGTTTATTTATTTTGCGGTGTGATGTAGGCGAACGCTGTGAGGACAGGGGGCGGGTCTACCATGGATCCTGTGCCAATGAGTGTCCCCGGAGCTGCACTGACCTCTGGGAGCATGTGCAGTGTCTGCAGAGGGCTTGTCACGCAGGTAGAGGACCCGTGACTCTGCATGACCCCGTGACTTTATATCGGCGTAACCATCTGAGCATGTGCAGTGTCTGCAGAGGGCTTGTCACGCAGGTAGAGGACCCGTGACTCTGCATGACCCCGTGACTATATATCGGCGTAACCATCTGAGCATGTGCAGTGTCTGCAGAGGGCTTGTCACGCAGGTAGAGGACCCGTGACTCTGCATGACCCCGTGACTATATATCGGCGTAACCATCTGAGCATGTGCTCAAATTGCCGCCACCCAGATGACCTCTGCCCCAAACCCTCTTTTCACCTCTCCCACCTGCTTCCTCATATCATAATTCCCCATCTCTCCCCCCTCCCGCCTCCCCCCTCCCAGGGTGTAGGTGTCCAGACGGCTGGCTGCTGCAAGATGGTGTCTGTGTTCAGGTGTCGGAGTGTCGCTGTGGGGTTCCAGTGGGTAATGGCACTGTGGAGATCAGCCCAGCTGAGAACGTCACCCTGGACTGCAACACTTGGTGAGGAAACTGTTGAGGGACCAGGTGGCCTCAGAAAGATCAGCACTGACAGTAGTGTCCCCAAATTGATGTCCGGAAGCTATGTAAGTTCTATCAACAGGCCATGGGTTGAGGTGCCCAGAACCCAATTATACCCAAGTATAACCAATGCGTTCAGAATCTCCCTGTCACATAAATTAATGTTATTTGTTAAATATACTCATGGAGTGAGACCTCCTTCCTGTGATATTATCATCACATGTACATCGTAGATGACTGCCTCACAGATAGGTGAGGTTGAGTGCTAGATGGATAGATCTCAGTTATTTTCAGATTCTAGTTTGTGGTAACCTCCTCCTCCATCTCCTCCTCCATCCCTGACTGCTTCAGTGGGTGTGCAAATGGCATACTGGCGTGCACCAAGCTCCCGTGCCCCGTCTACCAGCCCTGGGGCCCGTGGAGCACCTGCTCTGTGTCCTGCGGAAGAGGGGAGAGGACCAGGACACGTCCCTGCAATGACACGGATGGAGGCCCTCCCTGTGCTGAGACGATCCACACTGACACCTGTCTGCTGCCCCCTTGTCCAGGTCAGGGGCGTTACAACACATGGTTCCTCATCATCTGGGAGGTTCTGTTCAGACGACGGGGACATGGTCAACATTAACGCGTTGGGCTTCATCTGTTTCTCGTTTGAATAGTTTGTCTGTTTATTGGTTGAATAGTTTGTCTGTTTATTGGTTGAATAGTTTGTCTGTTTATCGGTTGAATAGTTTGTCTGTTTATTAGTTGAATAGTTTGTATGTTTATTAATGTAGAGTACATCTGTTTAATAATTGGATAGTACGTCTGTTTAATAATTGGATAGTACATTGGTTTATTAATTGGATAGTACATTGGTTAATTAAATGAATAGTACATTGGTTAATTAAATGAATAGTACATCTGCCTATTAATTGGATAGTACATATTTCTATTATTTGAATATTGCATCTGTTAATTCGTTCAATAGTACATCTGTATATTAATTGGATTGACACGTCATGTTTATTACGCCACAGTCAAATACATGTTTATATCTCCCCCTCTCTTCCTCCCTCTTCCTATATACCAATCTCCTTCCCTCTCCTTGTCTCCTTTCCTCTCCATCCCTCTCTCCATCTCTCTTGCTTTCCTCATTTCCCCTGTAGCTGGTTGTATGTTGACTGGGTGGTCAGCATGGAGTGAGTGCAGCGCCTCGTGTGGTGGAGGGGTGTCAGTACGTAACAAAACAATTTTACAGGACCCCCAGCCAGGGGGACAGGACTGTTCTTCTCCCCTGGAACAACACACTGTCTGTAACACTAACAGCTGTTTACCAGGTAGAACACAACAACACAACACACTGTCTGTAACACTAACATCAGTTTACCAAGTAGAACACAACAACGCAACACACTGTCTGTAACACTAACAGCTGTCTACCAGGTAGAACACAATACACTGTCTGTAACACTAACATATGCCTACCAGGTAAAACACAACAACCTAACACACTGTTTTCAACACTGACCACTGGCTACAAGATAGAACACAACAACATAACAGATCAACTGATTGACATACTGAAAGTACTGGATACTAACTGGTCAGTAGTGGTCCTCCGTTTTAACATGAATGCATGTGTTCCTATGAAGCGTGTCCGTCCGGTCAGGTGTTCAGCCACTGTGCTGGGGCCTGCCCCTACAGCTGTGGGGACCTGTGGCCAGAGAACCAGTGTGTTCCCGGGTCCTGCATCCCAGGATGCACCTGTCCATCTGGCATGGTCTGTCATTCCTAATTCAGCTGATATTTATCTTGTGTCTAATGCACTTGTTCGGAAAGAATCGGCACACTAACTACATTGTAAATGCAAGTAAACCTTGGTTTTCTGGTTTGACTGAATTGCTAAAAAATCTCTCTTTAGGTATTGTGAAAGTCAGCAAGTATCGTAATATAGGTATTGTAAGATAGGTATTGTAAGATAGGCATTGTAAGGTAGATATTGTAAGAAAGGCATTGTCGGACAGGTAATGTTAAATAGGTATTGTTAGATAGGTATTGTAAGACAGGTATTGTTAGATAGGTATTGTCGGACAGGTATTGTTAGGTATTGTAAAATCTTAGTAGACCCTGTATATAGTAGAGAGGTGAAGGAGTACTTGGTGGATCTAACCTATGTTTCTGTCATCTTTGGATCTGATTGTTTTACTTTACCAGGTGCTGAATAATGGGAGCTGTGTCTCCCGTGACCTATGTCCCTGTTCCCTTCGATCCCTCCCGGGGACCCTGAAGATGACCCTGAATATGACCCTGAATATGACCTTGAAGATGACCCTGGATGACCGCAAAGAAGAGGTGGCACCTGGGACGGTCCTGCATCACCTCTGCAACAAATGGTAATCAACACCCCCGGCAAAAGCAATTTTAATATTTTTAACCGCTGTTGACATATATAAGCGATATTTGGAGTGTTTAGACATTTAGCCTGTTTGAAAAGAGGTCGTAGCTGCTCATAATCATGAGAATGTGTAGTAAGGTTACTGGATGTCACCTACCGGCTGTCACCAGTGACAGTGGTAATGGGGAGTCTGCATTCAAATGGGGTTTTCCGATTGAGACGTGAGGTTAGTCATGTCATGTCTCTGACCAAGGTTTTCATAACAGGCTAACACCCCGGGGGACTGAGAGGTTTGTCTGTTTGAATGAACTTTGGGTTCTCATCTTTGGAACCTAGTTTGTCTGGTGTCTAGTACATTGATTCTTCCCTTGATGAAATCTCTCTATTGCTCTTTTTCTCCCTTGTTTTATCTCTTCATCTCTCTTTTCACTGTATCACCTTCTCCCCTATCTATCCGTCGCTCTCTTCTCTCACCCTCTCCCCTTTTTCTCCCTTCTCTTCTCCCTCTTCCTTTTCTCCCTCTGTCTTTCTCGGTTTCTTTCTTACTAAGTTTCTGTCAAGGAGGGGTTTTCAATTGTACAGAGGACCCATGTGATGGTGAGTATGACCCTTGGCCTGATCCGGGTTTTCATTTCTTTGTAATGGACATCACATATCACTCTCCTTCTCTCACGTTCGGTCTCTCTCAACACTTTTCGTTTTCCTCCCTCTTCCTTTTCTTTCTCCTGCTCTCCACGACTCCTCCCCCAACTCCTTCCTCTGTGCCCCAGTTGACTGTGAGTGGGGCAGTTGGACGGAGTGGAGTCAGTGCCCGGTGACCTGTGGTTCTGGCCTGCAAACCTCAAGACGGGTTGTTGTGCACCGCCGACAGTACGAGGGGACGGAGTGTGAGGGCCCGGCCCAGCGGACAGCTCCCTGCCGGGGCCCCGACTGCTGTGAGTGTGTGTGTGTGTGTGTGTCTGTGTGTGGTCTATGACTACTTGTGGGGAAAAGATGAAATAATGATCCTTTACTGTTAACTTTTTGACAGATTAACCAACAGTACATAGAAGTGGGAGTGTGTCACTACATATACATGAAACATAAGAATAAATAAAATATAGGCACAGTGATTTGAGTATATTACTTTTGATATTGGTACAGTCATTACATTTGTTATGTTTTTTTTTTACCCAGTAAATGGTAATAATAATAATAATAGTAATTAATGTAATAACCAGTAAATTCTGTAATATGTTATTACAATATTGGTAGTTATTGAACTGAACGTGATGTTAGTACGTTTGTTTGGAGGCATCGGGTGTTGTTGGTTTTGGGGTGTCGGCCCAACGTTTCTTTCTGCGCTCCTTCCCTCCTCCACCTCCTTTAGCCTGTCCAAATGGAGAGAGGTGGGCAAGGAGCGTATCGGAGGCGATGTCTGTGTGTGAAAGGAGCTGCGAGGAGATCTACCTGACCGTACCGCAGAACTGCAGCTCCCGCGAGGGGTGTGTGTGTGAGGAGGGGCTGTACCGAAACACAGAGGGCCGCTGTGTGATCCCTGCCCTCTGCCCCTGTGAGGATGAGGGGACGCTGAGAGAGGTACTCACACACACACACAAACTCATAAAATACTATGTTTGTGTACTCTCACATGCACCCACAAAATTACCCAAAAGTATAAATAGATGCACTCCACAAAGACACATATGGTAGAAGCACTCAAACAAACAAACAGGTTAATGTACACCCACGCACACACCCACAAAATCAAGTAAGAGAATAATTACAGTATATGCACTTCACACACCAACACACACACACACGTGTACACACACACGACAAAGTCCAACATAACACGTTGCCTTTCCTGCAGGTTGTAGCTCATGGTCTTTCACCATTGTCCTTTCCTGTCCATCTTCCTTTCACAATGATCAGCTACCTGCTCTCCTCGGTATTGAATCACTAACAGGGCAAGAGAATCAGTGGCGAATCGGTTTGCTATGATAAAGCACAATGGCACCAGAATGACCCCCACAATTAATAACGGAGGCACCTGTTGAATGCCATTGCAACACCGATAATGAACTGTGCTGCCCCGTGAACAACTCGTCGGCTGTCTAATGAGCAGAGATTATATTATGGTTAAGCGCGCAGAGACAGACGGTGGTATTTGACTCTCCCTTCTGTCTCTCTCTCTCTTTGTGTCTCTTTGTTGCTCTATCTGAGATTAATTTAGAATTAGGGTTTAGGTTTGACTTTAGAGTTTAGGGGAGCGCGTTTAAGGTTCCCTTTTGAGATTTGGGGGGTTCATTTTAGTGTAGATCTTAGGTACGTTCTTTGGGTTAGGGTTTAGGTAACATGTGATTTTTAATGGGATAAAGGTGTGTGAATGGGTCAATTCCTTACTTGCGTGTCCTTTACAGGCTGGCACAGAATGGGAGGAGGCCTGCTTGATGTGTCGTTGTGTGAACGGGCAGAAGCGGTGCCAGTCCAGGTGCCCGCCACTGCAGTGTGAGGAGGTGAGAAAGGAAACATCACTCGGCAGGTGGTTGCAGCTCCAGTGCTAAAACATCAAAATAGTCCCGTGCAGTGGTCTGTCTGGGCCCTGTGATCTATTATACATCTCAGCGTGCGCTCACGCCACAGAACTTATTTCATCACTTACATCTGGATCAATCCACTGATGTGAGCGAATCACATATAAATGACCGTTGGGCCGGGGGAGATGTTGCTTGAGACATGGGAGTATTCGGGAAGGACTCACTTCACTAAAGAATTGTCAGAACCTTAGAATGATGTATATTTGACATGTTCTGAGAGAGTTGTTGGTTTTTTGGCTCTGTCTTTCACAGGTAGCATAACAAAGAATTTGTTTTTTTGATGCCCACATTTTTTTTTTTAAGTTTTTGTGACACCAGGCAATTGGATTTACAAATGAATGCCCACCTAGTTAGATTAAGTGCACTCTTAGGCATTTGCGATTTGGCACTACAACACAGGCTTTAAAATCTAACGGTAAGCAAGTATCATTGCAGTATCAATGATTGATGTTGAAGTAACAGTTTACAACCACAAAGACAAGCATATTCTTTAAATCAAATGACTTTCAAAATATAAGATAGTTGGGGAACTACAAAAAATTTGTGATTCGTGTTTTGTGGAATCTAATTTGAGCAACTAAGTGATGTGGATTTTTTTTTAAATAAAAATTAAGCTGCTGTATTACATATGCACAAAAGGCAACTACACTACCTACGTATATATATAATTATTATATGGACCTACAATTATTTATATATAAGTGATTGAGACTCGACAAAGAATTTAATGGAATAAGATCCTCTCAATTGGCTTTGCCATGGCAATATGTAGTCTACTAAAAAAAGCTGATAGGCTTTCAAAAAATCATCAATAAAACCCGAAATCACCAAGTAATAGAGGGCTAGATTCAAACTCACAAAGAAAAGTAAACAGTTGAAATCACAGACTGTTTTGCCTTGCGTAAACGTCAACGTATAATGTGTATGGCCCCTGTATGCACTGTATGCACTCCCGAACAACGTATAATGTGGCTCAGTAGTGTGTATGGCCCCTGTATGCACTGTATGCACTCCCAAACAACGTATAATGTGGCTCAGTAGTGTGTATGGCCCCTGTATGCACTGTATGCACTCCCGAACAACGTATAATGTGTCTCAGTAGTGTGTATGGCCCCTGTATGCACTGTATGCACTCCCGGACAACGTATAATGTGGCTGAGTAGTGTGTATGGCCCCTGTATGCACTGTACGCACTCCCAAACAACGTCTACACATACTCCTGAAGAGATCGCAAACGGTGTTCTGGGGATCTCCACCCAGACCTGGATCAGGGCATCAGTGAGCGCCAGGTCAGTCTGTGTTTCTACTTGGTGCTGTCGGATGCACTGATGCACTGGGAGCCAATGGCGGACCTGCCAATACTGGCGTTCTTTGGATAATGCCAATCGAGCTGCACAGTGCTAGGCTGTGAGCACAGGTCCCTTCTAGACAACAAAGGGCCCTCATGCCCCCCTCAGTTTTGTCCAAAACATGCACAACAGTTGGCCATTGTAGGTAATTTGGTTGGGCTCTGGAAGTGCTTCTCCTGTTCCTCTACGCACAAAGGAGCATATATCTGTTCTGCTGCTGGGTTGATGCCCTTCTACAGCCCTGTACAGCTCTCTTCGTGTACAGCTCCCATGCTCTTGAGACTTTACTGGGAGACACAGCAAACCTTCTTTTGACAGTACGTTTTGATAGGTCCTCTTGGAGGAGCCGGACTGCCTGTGCAAACTGAATGGGCTACATGTGCTGCCTTATTCTACCAGTAGTGACTTGGACACTAGTAAAACACAACATTTGAGAAGAATCAGTCAGGAAGGATAAGAAGAGAGCAATTTTCTGTTGCCACCACCTGCAAAACCATTCCCTTTTTGGGGGTTGTCTTGCTGTTGCCTCTCCAGTGCACCTGTTGTCAAATTCATTTGCACTAAAATATGTGGCATTGATTCACAGTCGCTTATGCCTCTTAACTGGACAGATTGATGTCCCTGAAGTTGAACTGACTTGGCGTTATACTCTGATGATTTGGTGTTCCTGTAGTTTTTATTATGCAGTGTATGTTGAATATAATGCTAGTGGGTAGAAACATTCATATACAAACCAGCCTAAAAAATAAAATCACTTTTATTGGATTATGATCTACAGTATTATTAGTAGTAAATAAATGTTTTCACAGTTCCTCTGCCCATCCTCTTAAAGCAGCTACAAATCACTGGTCAATTCACACCTCATCTCCCCTTTAAATGACTGCAGATAACACTTCCCTCCTTTTTAAGTAGCTGAGCTCACTCTCTCTCCAGGGCTGGGGCAGGCCTAAAGCAGGGCACAGAGGAACGGTGGGGGTTCTGTGTCTGGGAGCTGAGGCACACTTGCTTCAGCAGACCTTTTCTCTGAGATGATGATTGATTCCTGAAACAGCTCTGTTCTATTCTCAGAGTGGGACATGACAGAAGCACAGTGACAGATCAATGGGAGTGACAGGTTTTTCTCTCCTCTGCCCTTCCCCCCCATCCTCACCTCTCCTCTCCTCTGGCCACTCCTTTTCTCTCCTACCCCTGTCCTCACCTCCCCGTTGGCCTCTCCTTTTCTCTCCTCCCTCGTCCTCATCGCTCCTCTGCTCTCCCTCACCTCTCCTCTGGCCTCTCCTCTGCTCTCCTCTCCTCTCCCCTACTCTCCCCTACTCTGTTTCCTCTCAGGGGAAAGTGAAAGTAGAAGACCCAGGCAGCTGCTGCCCAGTTTGTAGGAAGGAGTTCCATGGTAAGAGTTCAACTATGTTTAGTCCCTCAACTAGTTAGTGAGGTTATTTTGTTGATATTCTTGTTACGATAAGTAGAGACATGTAAACTCTGTAATCTGGGGGATTTGTAATGGGACACACTCAGGTACGATTAACTATCCCTTAAATACAGTACATTAGGCTGGTACAGTTAGTTAGTACAGTATTTGTCTTTTTCTGTGGCATGAAATGTCACGTCTGGTGAGCGAACATATAAAGTGAATGCCTGATCTCATTTAATAACGTTACCATGAAACCTCTTTTATCTTCTTATCTCCCTCTCTTTATCTTCTTATCTCCCTCTCTTTTTCTTCTTATCTCTCTCTCTTTATCTTTCTCCCCACTGTTTCTCCCGTCATCTTACCAGAGGAACCTGTAGCGGAGTGTCGCCGTTACACAGAGGTCAGGAATATCACTAAGGGAGACTGTCGTCTTGACAACGTGGAAGTCAGTTACTGTAGAGGGCGCTGTTTGTCCAAAACAGACGTAATTTTAGAGGTGTGCCGTGGATGTCGCCGTTTTTCAATCACTCCAAATTTACTGGGTTAAGATGTAGTGTGATAGACAGTATTGCCATATGTAGACTGGGCATAGTTGTTTATGCTTCTGGAGATTGGAATATTGAATATGTTTTTTTTTTACTATACATATATATGAATGTATTTGTTAAGCTAATGTTTAAGAACATTTTCTTAGTCATGGTTGTTTTTTTCCTAAATTTCCACTATTTAAAATAAATACGACCACATCATTTTGAAAATGTTAGTAAATTAAAAAAAAATATTAGCTAAATATTTTGAAACAGCTAAATGTTTCACAAACCCCTGTTGCCATGGTAGCTGAAACAGCTGGGTAATGGTGTCAGATTTCAGTCCTGAACTCACACCTCTCTTCCACACCCCCACAACCTATTCCCTTTCTCTACTTCTCCATCCCTCCATCTTTTTCTACTTCTTCCCTCCCCCTCCCCCTCCCCCGCCCCCTTCCTCCCTTTCTCCCTCATCCACCCTCCCCTTGTTCCTCCTTTTCCCCTGTCCCACCCAGGAGCCTTACCTCCAGTCGCTGTGTGACTGTTGCAGCTACCGACTGGACCCAGAGAGTCCGGTACGCTTCCTCAGCCTCCTGTGTGACAGTGGGGAGAGTGAGCCTGTCGTCCTGCCTGTCATTCACAGCTGTGAGTGCACCAGCTGCCACGGTGGGTACAGCACCCTCTGACACACACACACACACACTGGCCTCCGCTCATCACCCCATCATACCAAACAAAAGCCTCTCGCATACACACACACACGCACCCACACTTACACACACCATACACATTAACACAGCCCTCTGACACACACACACACACACACACACTGGCCTCCGCTCATCACCCCATCATTCGAAACAAAAGCCTCTCGCAAACACACACGCACCCACACTTACATGCACCATACACATTAACACAGCCCTCTGACACACACACAGACACGCAAGCAGCCCTCCACATGCACACACACGCACAGTCCTCAAAACACGCACAGTCCTCAAAACACACACAATGGCACAAACAGAACACTCTCCACTTACACGCACTGCCCCCACACCCTGGCACTTACTTCCTGGAAGCACCCATGGTGGTAGTCATGTTGCCCATCTGCCCAACTGTCATGGCCGCTTTCTCCGCCACTCACAACCACTTGACACTGTCCCTCATTGTCCCACACTGTCCCTCATTGTCACACACTGTCCCACACTGTCACACTTTCCCTCACTGTCCCACACAGTCCTACTGTCCCACTTTCCCTCACTTTACCACTGTGTCTCACTTTCTCTCACTGTCCAAAGCTGTCACAATTTCCCTCACTGTCCCACTTTCCCACTGTCCCTAACTGTCCCACTTTCCCACTGTCTCCCACTCTCTCACTTTCCATCACTGTCCCACTTTCCCACCGTCACTCACTGTCCCACTCTGACCCAATGTCCCTCATTTCCCCACTGTCCCTCATTGTCCCACTTCCCCACTGTCCCTTACTGTCCCACTTTCCCAATGTCACTCACTGTCCCACACTGTACTAATGTCACTCACTGTCCCTCACTTCCCCACTGTCCCTCACTCTCCCTCACTTCCCCACTGTCCCTCACTGTCCCAGTGTTCCCCACTGTCTTTTCCACTCATTGTCATCTTCCATTAATTCATTTGAAATGCCATGAAGGCTGCTTCCCAACCTCCTGCCCTGTTGAACAAAACATTCATAATTCAATCAAGTCTCCCACATAGATTAACCAATTACCCAGTTATCCATTCATCAACATGGCTGATTGCATTATCTGATACTGTACACCTATTCAAGGCAATATACAGAGCTCCAGTTCTATTATGATACATTAGGGAAAACATTGCCTGCTGACAGACTTTTCATTGGTTAATTTTGTGTAACACATGTAATACATTTCTGCAAAAATGTAAAAGTTCATAACTCACAAATTGTGATTCTTCTAAATTACCAGACTTTTGCAATTTGTAGTTACTAAGAAATTATCTTGAATACGTCTGGTTTTGTGGATGTGTTAATTTTGCATTATTTTAAATTACAGGGGGAGATCTGTCCAGGCGCTGAGTTTGTGTGAGTGTGTGTGTGCGTTTGTATGTGTGTGCATGTGTGGATAGACAAATCAGATTTTCTGTATTGTAAACATTTTCTGTAGTCCGTATTGTGATCACGACTACATTAAACTATCATAGTGCTTTCTGAAACCTACATTTTCACACTGTGCAGTGCTTTACTTTGCTATTAAATACCTAGTGGATTTTATGATAATTCTAAGTACATTTCTGTAAAAAGAAAAAAACGTATATGTCTATATTTAAAGCTTATATGAGATGTATGTTGAGGAATGTGATAAGAATGTATCGAGAAACTAGCACATTTTCTAGAGTATGCATGTCATTGTGAAGAAAAACAAGCAATATGGCTCCTATGTGTGTATGTGTGTGTAAGAGAGAGAGAGCGAGAGAAGGCAGGCTGAAAGATTTCACTGGGGGACGCTTCCAGGAGACAGCATCGTGTCTGTCTCCTTTCTGACTAAATAAGGGAGTTGGAACGAGAAAGTCATCTCGGCCGCCCGCGGAGCAACGATCCTCACTTCCTCCTTCAATATTACAGACTTCTGAATAAAATACAGTACAATCTGGATACAGTCTGCTTTGTGTGTACTTTATTTTATGATGACGACACTGTACATGAGAGAGTTGAGCACGATGCTCTTCACATGGAAGTGGACCACCGACAGTGCCCGAAACATGCGTGCAGCACCCAGAGTGCGCCCTTTGTCTATCTCGCGGTGACGAAAAGGGAACCCCGCACCCATTGCTCTTGTACAGGCAGTGACGTGTCTGCTAGTCTGAGCTCCACAATACACCAGACAACTGAGGATGAAGCCCCAGCCTTCCCTGAAATAAACAAAGCGCACCGAGAGTCCCCCCTAAAGCGTATTTTGTCAAAGAGGTGAGTCAAACCACAGTGCACTTCACCCGCCAACCGTACCAGAACCAGCACTGTCTTTCGGTTAAATTTTTACCTTTATTTTTGAATTATCTACAACATGAATAGCGATTGATTTGTGAGCGAGTTCGGATGACATCTAGCCATGAGCTCTTGTGGATTATCCAAAATCTAATATCCGGCAAAATATCACGGGGACAAGTTTTGTTTACACCTGTGAACATTTATACACCTCACCTGTCCTGACACCTAATCGTTTGGCCACAGACGCACCTGTGTTTCATTTAAAATCTGATGGCGATAGCTTTTTTTTGTTAGGATACAGCAGATAGTGTTTAATAACTGTCGACTATAATTCCCTTTAATTTGCTATCTTAGGTTATTACTAGATTGGTTAAATGCATTTAAAAGATTTCTATTAAGCCACGTAAATCTTCATTACAAAATATTATGGTGGCTGACATTGAGCTTTGTGGGCATTTTTATCCAATGTTTAAACAGGTCTGCTTGCTGACGAGGAACGGGTTAAAGAGGCGCAGTCGCCACCACCAGCGATCTGAAATCATCTATGTTGAGCACAGACTACACGAAGTACTCAACTCCCAACGACAAAGAACCGATGATACACAACGTTTTCTTCGACTGGGCTGGTGGTTTCAATAGGTGGCTTTCATCCGACGCTCGGAAACAGGAACGAAGCGCCTGGAAGATACAGTAAAAGACGCAACTATGGCAAAAGCAAGGTTCCTTGTTAGGATGACCGACTCCCCCTCCCCAGAGTCCATCATGACAAATGACAAGTAACTCCACGTCCTGCCATTCACAAGAGAGGATATCATTTTTGACAGCTCGAGGGGTCGTACACAAACACGTACTCCTCTGTCTCGAGATCAGCGCTCGGATAAAGTGGCTCCTCTTTTTAAGAAGCACCTTTTCCTTGGGATGACTGTCAACTTGCTTTCTCTCTCATGAAGTTAGAAAAACTTCAGTCGAGGATTAGCCTACAGTATTCATTTTTCTTTGACCAGGACACGGTAAATGTCGTCCGTTTATCGAGACTCCAGGTAGAGGTCAACATTGGCGACAGAAAGTCCTAAAACTCCACTAGGATAGAGCAAAGATGCCGGTCCGACGTGGTCACGTGGCACCACAGAATACTTTCCTCGATACCATCATTAGGAAATTCGATAGTCAAAGTAAGTTTTTTAGTAAAAGCATCATTAATTTATTATCATTAATATCGACGCTATAATATTTGCTGTATTTATAATACTATTAATGTTATATTTAAATATAGCGAATTTATCTTTATGTATTAAATAGTCTGATCCTGTTCATCTGTCTGTCTAACGTTTAGCAAAGAAGCAGCGAAAGTTCAATAAAAAAAATCAGCATTGGAATAGCGGAATCATTGTGTAATGACTAAAAACATATTTTTAAATGTTAAAATTTTTTGTTTAACCCATTTTTGTGATGCTAGAATAATCATAAATCATCATAAACAACTCAACTTCAAGCATGTATTCTTCAATTTCAAACATTTAAAGCTAATATCCTGTAATTCTACATAATATTCAAAGAGAGGCACGGAGTAAACAATTGCAGTTATAAAGCTTAAATGTAATATAATTTATGTAGAATTACAGCATTTATTGCTGTTACTAATATTCATTAATATATATATATATATATATATATATATATATTTTAGTAAAATTATTGCATATAATTTGATCGGGCATCTGATCCTGGCAAATGCCAGTTTAAGAACTTCTGGCTTAGAGCTTACACTTATGCAGTGTTCATTGTAATACTGTTCAGTCCCAATGCTTTATCAGAGCATCAGTTATTTTCTCTAGGGTAAGCCCATGGAGACTGTATTGTTAAAGTTGCTTTAAAAGTTTCTAAAAAGATGCATTGTGTAAGGATGTCACCTGAATGGAGCTGTGTGATGTCTGTATTTTAGCATAGCAAAAGGTTGAAAAGCTTCACTGGACCACGACGGCCTGAGGTGCTACTGTATCTTTCGTGTAAATGGGTCATGTTTTCCCTTCTCTAAATCATGCTAGTGATGTGACTTGGTTTACAAGCACGGCTGATGGAGGGAGGGTCAACACTGGTGTGACCGACAGTCACCATTGCACTGCCTTGGGGAAAGTCACTTCAGGGCTGGGAGGGAGGGCTAAGAAATAGGGGGAGAGAGGGGGGGGGGGTGTAGAAAGAAGACTGAGGGAAAGTGTGGGGGGGGCGGATGCTAAAGGGGAGGGAGGCGAGAGTGCTAAGGGGGGTGTGAGAGAGTGTAAAAGAAGACTGGGGGAAAGGGGCTAAGTGAGAAGGCTAAGGGAAGAGAGGGCTAAGGGTTGGGGGAAGAGAGGGCTAAGGGTTGGGGGAAGAGAGGGCTGCGGAGGCGGCTGAGGGAGAGGGAAAGAGGAGGCTGATTGAAGGAGAGAAAGGCTGAGAGGGGGTTAGGAGGAGGAGATGAGGTTAATAGAGTCTATTTGATTTGGAGGAGTTTGCAGTGGACAGGAGACTGATCTTAACAGTTGTCTTTGGCGATTTATGCATGCAGATATCATGCTGATGGTGCCACACATGACCTAGCTTGGTCTGCTCTCCGTTAGTGCCCTCTTCAGACACTCCGCTGGTGAAGGACATTATGTAGACTTCTCCAAGCTGACCACGATCAATTGGGTGCACAGAGAGGACCCCTTAGCAGGCATTTATCATTGGGTTCATTTAGGAACTTTACAGTTGCTATAGAACCTTTTAGACAGACAAAAAAAATGCAGCCAACTATATTTCTTTGCACTTTAACATGTATAAATGTTCACCTTTTGCATGTACTTTGTATACTTTGCCCATGAGTTTGGTGCCTGTTAATGGAGAATAATTGCCATTTCTCCCAAGCGTGCATTTATAGTGTCCCATGCCAATAGTTGCTGGGCATGGATAATTCACTAGATTACTGAAAAACAATTAGCGATTGGCTCTTAGGAAGCCAGTGCAGATTCCCAAAACAAGTTTGGAATTATCTTGGTCAGGGTTGCTTTTTGGCAACACTTTGTTAAGTGTGTGTGACAAATCCCCTTAGCATGGTTCAGTTATGTGGTAAAATGTAAGGTTTTGGTTAGATTCTGTTATTATGTTACTTATTTACTGCTTGTTCCTATTTGGAGGATCAGAACCCAGAAAGAGGCTAGGGTTACAAATCCTTATGCAATCAGAAATAAATTATTCCTATTAAAAAAACGATTCTAACATTTATTTGTTTGCAAAGTACAAGGATTTGATGCAAATTTGATGCTGAGATAATTAGAATTTCTGGTGCTTGCAGATATTTAAAGTGCATTTTAAGGTGACTTGATATCTCTACCATTGGCTTCAACCACAGATCAAGGGTGGAATGGGGTAGGTGGGTGGTGTGAGTGGGTGTAGAAAGATGAAACATTTCCCATGAGCCGTGGAAGATGTTTAATTCCGGGGGTAGGTTTCATAAGGGGAGGAAGTTGACTTGATGGTTGGTATTTATGAGAATTACTGATCAGAAGTACCGATCTAACCTGCAAACCACTTGTTTCCCCTTTTAACTTCTGACCTTGTAGTGTACAGCTTTAACATTTTAGTAACTTAGCGTTGTGCGCTTATCCAGACTAGTGGATGCATACATAATGCGTTACCGTAATGTTGTGCTGATTTTCTCTGTAATGCCCACCTGTGGGAATCGAACCAACCACCCTAGCGTTGCAATTGCCATACTCTACCAACTGAGCTACATGAGACTATTGTATTCCTTGCTCCACCGGTCCCAGGAGACAGAATCCTCCAATTAGCCCTGCATTTGAGATGGAACCTGGGGAGGACATTAGGCTTGACAGCCTAGGCACAAACACACCATCACCCAGGAAACTGGTCCTGCCCACACAAGACATGGATCCCAGAGAAGACAATGTCCTTCTAGTCTTTCACATTAGCTGTGTATAGAGACGGGCATCCCGGACAGTATTAATACATTTAACGTCAGGTTCTACTGTACTTTATACACCTGAATGCTGTGCTAGGTGCTCTCTTGTTTTAATGAGTGTAGCCTGGGGCAGTGTTCAGGAGACAGCCTTGATGTTCCTTCATGCTGAACCTGTGTTGTCACAGCTTTAGGGAGAGATTAATAGCAGGAGAGAGAGAACTACTTTCTTTGGTCCGAGAGTGTATCAGAGTCTCAGTGTATCAGAGTCTCTGTATCTGCAGATCGAAATCTCTGTGTCTCTGCAGATCGGAGTCTCTGTGTATCTGAAGATCGGAGTCTCTGTGTATCTGCAGATCGGAGTCTCTGTGTATCTGCAGATCGGAGTCTCTGTGTATCTGCAGATCGGAGTCTCTGCGTATCTGCAGATCGGAGTCTTGGTATACCTGCAGATCGGAGTCTCTGTGTCACTGCAGAACGAAGTCTTAGTGTATATGCAGATCGGAGTCTCGGTACATCTGCAAATTGGAGTCTCAGTGTATCAGAGATGTATGTCTCTCTGTATTTAGGTATCAGTGTGTCTGCATAATTAAGTTTCTGCACCTCACTGTATCTAGGTATCAGTGTGTCTGCATAATACTGTCTCAGCATCTTAGTGTAACTAGGTTTCAGTGTGTCTGCATAATAGTGTATCAGTCTCAGTGTATCAGGGTCTGTCTGTTTGCATATTAGAGACTCATTGTATCTGCGTATCAGAATCTCAATGTATCAGTGCAGCTGTTAGGCGGATGGATGAAACTGACACTGGCAATGCATGAATTATAGGTGTTGCGTATTTGTTCCTATAATAATTAGCGTTCTCTCAGACTCAATCTGATTCTTAGTCACATAGCCGCAAGTGGGATATATTCTTCTCAGTCTGAATACATGCATGCAGATTCGCTGATGTTTTTTCCCAGTTTCTTCCCTAGTTGTGAGAGTGTTTGTGATCCCAGTTATATTGCCACTCTGACACAGTGTGTTTAGGATACAGACTTTTGGTGCCCTTCCAATCGTCTTCTTTTACTGGACAGCCATTAAGTCCACCTTTCCATTCTCCCATCTGGGAATCTTTCACGGTTATTTGCTAAACATCTCAAACTGTCCTTTTTCATAGATTTATGAGCATGCTAATGGCAACAACACTAAGACTCTGTTGCTCTGCATGTCCCTGTGTCTTTCTCTGTTGCTCTGCATGTCCCTGTGTCTGTCTCTGTTGCTCTGCATGTCCCTGGGTCTTTCGCTGTTGCTCTGCATGTCCCTGGGTCTGTCTCTGTTGCTCTGCATGTCCCTGGGTCTTTCGCTGTTGCTCTGCATGTCCCTGGGTCTGTCTCTGTTGCTCTGCATGTCCCTGAGTCTTTCGCTGTTGCTCTGCATGTCCCTGGGTCTGTCTCTGTTGCTCTGCATGTAAACATTGCAAACAAGTAAAAGGCATTTTAAATGTAATATTATAGGGTATAAATATTCAAGAAATATGTTCTGTAGCTGTTCTCCTCTGCCTCTCTGCCACATGTTTCCCTTTTGTACTGTTCTGTAGCTGTCATCCTCATCTTTTCTGCCACATTATTCCCTTCTTTACTGTTCTGTAGCTGTCATCCTCATCCTCTCTGCCACATAATTCCTTTCTTTACTGTTCTGTAGCTGTCATCTTCATCTTCTCTGCCACATTATTCCCTTCTGTACTGTTCTGTAGCTGTCATCCTCATCCTTTTTCACACATTATCCCCTTCTGTACTGTTCTGTAGCTGTGGTCCTCAGCCTCTTTAAAACCATTCCCTTCCCTGTGCTCTGTAGCTCCAATCCCAAGGCCTTCCAAACAACCCGTTGAGTTGCTTTGTTCTAACAGTGTGATCGCCCAGCTAGTGCTGGGCACCCATCCAATGGGGCAACATTGCACCTGCTAGGGTGATGAGCTCTGTCCTTCCGCTTCGTCTGGGCTGCTGTTTTCAAAAGCCCCATGCTTTCAGCTTGTCTTATCCATCATACAGCGTTCTTCCTTTGTGCATTCCAGCCTAAAATGACAGTGCTCGCTTGGGTCGCTGCTAAGCTATTGTGTCAGTAAAGATAGGGTTTCATTTCTGATGTGACTTGGCGTCATTTGAACAGACTATCTACGTTTGCTGTTATGATAACAGAGTGTCTCTTTTGTGAGACTGATGGAAAGACAGACTAAGAGAAATTATATTGCCATGAGCGATTTTGCAGTTCCAGATATATAGCAATATTTCTGTCTCTCAGAAAAGTCAGGATGTATGTTGAAAGGTTTGCATCAAGATGTTACAGCTTGGAAGCCATAGACCCAAACAGCACAGTTTAGCATTGCTCTTGAACTCGCAGAAGTTCTGTCGACTTTGCTGTTCGATTTGCACGACATATTACTGAATCTACCAGAAAATTAGCGAATTTCCCAACTGTACAACTTCACAATAGATTGTTCTTAACCACAAAAGAAGGCCAAATGTAACTTATATCCCTGGTTAATTTTTCCATAATCTACCATTCCTAACATCAGCTAAAGTTATACATTGCTAGTTTGATCATTATTTTTACCTGTACTTCAACGTGAATTGGTCGTTAAAAACAAAGATCTTATTACTACCTGTATGGTGCAGAGGTCTAAGTCTGCCTTCTGCCTTGAGTTAGTGAAACTATCCTGGTTGAGGCATGCCAACAAAGCCTGGTGGTCTTGTGTAGGGTGGTGCAAATTGATTCAGCTGGTGAGGTGGATGTTGTCTCATTGCACACTAATCACAACTTGTTGTTGGTCAGGCACCTGCAAGCTTATTCCTGGTTTGATTCCAAGCCGGAAGGTTGAGCCTGTTTTGGCAGGGGCAAGGTCAAATCTGGTAGAAAAAGAATACTTCACCGTTTTGTCTTTGCCTTAAGTGAAATGGAATAACATGACGACTGTGTTTTAAAATGTGATGTACATTAACCTAATCTAAGAATGGAGTTCTGCAAAAGCATTAAAACAGAAAATGTGTGTTACATTCGGAAAGAGATTTACTTCATCGTTTGTGATGATGAGAGAGAATCAAATATGTTCCAGCAAAGTTATTATGAGGAAAGATTGTTTAGTATATAAACCAGTCTGAAAGCTTTTTAAGCAGCGCATTTAGAAGCCTTATATCTCTGTTCACCTCTCCTTCTCCTCCTCCTTACACTCTGTCATTTTATCACTCCATCCTGTCAGTTCTCTCTCTCTCTCACTCCTTTCTCCTCTCTGTTTCTGCCTCTCACCTTTGCCCTCTCTTCCCCCTCCTCTGGCTCTGTCTGTCTCCTCTCCTCTGTTTCTGTATCTGTCTGTCTCCTCTGTATCTGTCTGTCTTCTCTCCTCTGTATCTGTCTGTCTCCTCTCCTCTGTTTCTGTATCTGTCTGTCTCCTCTGTATCTGTCTGTCTTCTCTCCTCTGTATCTGTCTGTCTCCTCTCCTCTGTTTCTGTATCTGTCTGTCTCCTCTCCTCTGTTTCTGTATCTGTCTGTCTCCTCTCCTCTCCTCTGTATC
>JACXGK010000854.1:22045-32867 GCA_016801125.1 Novumbra hubbsi
TCTGTCTGTCTCCTCTCCTCTGTATCTGTCTGTCTCCTCTCCTCTGTGTCTGTCTGTCTCCTCTCCTCTGTATCTGTCTGTCTTCTCTCCTCTGTTTCTGTATCTTATACTTTCATCATGATGTTCTCTCTCTCTCTGTGTTCTGTCTCTCTCACTGTCTTCTCTTGCTCCCTCTCTCTGCCCTGTGTCTCTTCTATTTCTTTCCCGTCTCTCCTCTCTGTCTTTGTCTCTTGTACTTTCATCTTGCTTTTCTCTCCCCCCTCTCTCTTTTTTTCTCTTTCTCTCTCTCTGTTCTGTCGCTCTCACTGTCTTCTCTATCTTTCTCTCTCTCTGTTATGTCTCTCTCTTTCTCTCTCTCTCTGTCTTTCTCTTTTTCTCTCTCTCTGTTATGTCTCACTCTATCTTTCTCTCTCTGTTATGTCTCTCTTTTTCGCTCTCACTCTGTTATGTCTCTCTTTTTCTCTCTCACTCTGTTATGTCTCTCTCTTTCTCTCTCTGTTCTGTCGCTCTCACTTTCTTCTCTCTCTTTTTCTCTCTCTCTCTGTTCTGTCTCTCTCAATCTTTTCTCTTGCTCTCTCTCTCTTTCTCTCTGTCCTGTGTCTCTTCTGTTTTTTTCCTGTCTTATCCTTTGTGGGTTTTTTTCTCCTCTTTCCACCTCTCTCCCTCACTCTTTTCTCTCTCTTTAACGGCATACTGACTTCTACTGACTTTCTTTCATTTTCCCTGATGCCCTTCGGCTATGTGCTCGTCTGCTCTGTGCCAACTCATCTAGAAAATGCTAACATTTTAAAGACTAAAGGCCTCCCCAATGTCTTCCGCATTAAACCACTTTGCATAAATCTGCATAACCTCATTTAGGGAGTTCAGACAATTGGCTCAAACTAGAATATTGATTGTAAAAATTTAACATGCTAGGAAATAGCAGCGGGTAATGTTTCATGATGTCATCCCTCAGCTTAGGTTCAGCAGTTCGTTAAGATTTGTGGCTGATGGCATGCCTAAAATGTGTTCAGGTTCATTGATAGATACATCGTCAATATGGATTTATTACGTATCTGGAAGCTATGTGAATGGCGTCAAAAACAGGTAACATTCTAATCAACTCTCCCCCAATTCAGTTGCGTAAAGTTAGTTTTGTAATGGATGTTCAGTGGATATATACCCTGAGGAATGAATAAAAACAATACATTATATGAATAACAATAACTTGTCTCTTTTCAGGGAGAACCGGTAGTGAGTCGGTGTGGTAGAAAGGGTCAGTTAGGTTTAGAAACATAGATAGATAGTAAAGTCAGTGTGTGTGTGTCTGTGTGGGTAAAGTCTAGTGTGTGTGTGTGCAATAGTCAATACTAAAGTGAGTGCTGAAAAGGAGTCAGATGCAGGTAGCTGTGTAGCGATTATGTAATCATTTGGCAGAGTTGTTTAACAGTCTAATGGCTTGGGGGTTGGAGCTGTGCAGGTCAGTTACAGACTTGAGGTTGTGGTAGTATAGAGAATAGTCATTGGTGTGGGTGGCTGGTGTCATTTACTATTTTTAGGGCCCTTCTCTGACAGGGAGCTCAGCCCCGGTGATAAACCTGGACCTGCACCACACCTTGAGGAGTCCTGCGAACGAAGGCGGTGCAGTTGCATGCTAAGCTATGATACAGCCTGTCAAAATGCTATGTGGATCTAAGGGCCCATGCTAAACCCTTTTAGCCCCCCGTGGGGGAAGAGGCGCAGACTATGGTTAGTTCACAGCCGTCTGGGTTTGTTCTCGCTTGTGACTTTCGCTCGCTTCATGCAATCAGATGTCGTTGTGGGACTGGGCTATTTGGGCTACCAAGTACCACCTCTGTCATACACAGGCTAAATGATCCATCTATGAACGTTCTTTAACTCTTTTGTCTTTCAATGTGAGCTCCATAAGAATTGGAAATGAGACTAAGGCGTTTCTTTGACTTTCTGAGGTTAGCGTTTTCCGATGCCTGTGATAGCGCCACAGTCTGGCAAATATGTGTAATTCGAATGCATACAAATCGGGCCAGTGGTGCCTGAGAACATGGCATGTGACACACAAACGCAGTTCTGCGATCTTGTTTGTCGTAACACATTTCTCTGCCACACAGCGATGCTGCACCCACTGAATGGGCAGAAACCCCCACAGGCTGCATAGGTGTGTGTGTGTGTGTGTGTGTGTGTAAAACTTGAAATGCTGTTGCTTCCCTGTGAATTTCACTGGCTTATCATTAATCAGTAGATGTCGGGCAACCAGGGCCTCATTAGGAGGTGTTTGATGAGCATTAACCCTTGTGACAACCAGCAGCCAAACAAAACAGAATGGAGTCTGCTTTTTAAACTTTGGAAGGACATCCCAGGACAGAACAAGGCTGTCCTTTCCTTTTCCCCCCTAAAACACCTTGATTCTCATTTGGGTGCATTTCTGAAGGGGGGGGGTGGATAAACCATGCTCCCTGTCAGCAGATTTATAGCAAAGTGCTGTGTGTGAGGGAGAAAATGTGTGTGAGTGTCTGGTGTGCCTGTTAGCATACTGTATGAACTGTATATATGAATGTACGCCATTATGGCAGGAAGTCTGAATGTTGACATGATCCTTCCTCCTGACATACATGTTTACCGTAATTCATGTTGCCATTGGTACTTAACATGTCAACAAGTCATCACATATCCAACTGAATACACATACATACAGTCATGTGGGGGACAGTAACCAGGACAACGAGAAAGCAGGAATTATTGGTCAGCAGTGGTTATGAAAGAGATCTGAGCGCTAACACATCCTGTTTTACAGCAACGTCCTGGGGAATAGTTGGGGGGTTGTAGTGAATCAGCCAGTTGTAATTTGTTTTGAGGGTGGGGTTACTGTATAGCCAAAACACCAATTATAAGTGGCATCGGGTCTTTATTGGCCCATCCTAAATAATGCATCCTACACAGGGCAATGTCCCCTTCATAGCCCAGGGACATTGGGATCTCAATGCACCATCTCTCATACTGGTCCTTCAACAACCCATCCAGAGAACAGCCAGGACCAACCCTGCTTTGCTTTAGAGGGTTTTGTGCTGATGGCAAATGACTAGAGATTTCTTTTTTGCAAAAAAATATAATTACCAGTGAAATGTAATTTATTTTCAACAGTCATTGTAATAGGTTTTATTTGAGAGCCCAAAGTACAAGCTAAGTTTTGACCATTTTCTAGGGTAGAGCGTCACTCCATTCAAGCGTGGTTTAGAGTTCATACTCGTGGTAGATGTGATTTGGGCAGGGCCCTGAAATGCTTTGTCATTGCTCTCTGTTCCACCTGGGCGGAAGCTGTTGTTGGTGATATCTCTATGTTAAGGCTATAGAAAGAGACAGATGGAGAGAAAGGGGAAGAAAAAGGAGGAGACGGTAAGCAAGATTGAAATGCAGAATTTCAAAAAGAAAGCAAAAGGGAGAGAGAGAGTGTGAGGTAGAAGGGAGAAGCGAGAGATACAGAGACAACGGGGGGAGGTAGACCATGAGAGTAAGAGCAACACCGTTTTTGTGTCTGGTGGCTCTGACAGGAACAGCTGGTGGTGCGAGGCCCGGGAGGTGTGTGTGTGTGTGTGTGTGTGAATAAGAACAAGAGGAGATGTGTTGTTATTTTCGCTTCTGTCGTGGCTGCATTCAGAACGGTGGGAAACATATGGCTCTGGAACAGGTTTAAAGAACAGACGATGCATGGGGCCTGTCAGGAATTACAACACACACCAACAAAGACAGACACACACACAAGCACGTCACCGTTTGATATTGTAGTAATACAGACAGCGAGCCAGTGTAAGGCTTGACAATTGATCAATGCCAGTCATTCATCTTTGTGCCATTATGTGGCTTGTGCCTTTTTTAATTTAGACTTTTGTTCAGTACATAACTTATTTTTAACCCAGTACCTGAATTAAGAAAAGCTTTTGTCTTCATGTAGCTAGATGGATGTGTTGAACAAAATTAGGTTATGTGTGGAAAGTATGTGGATTGTATGCTACTCCACTTTAGTCATGGAAGAATATCTTTCTGCAACGGCTCCTGTTGTTTTCTAAGTTAAGGGGACAATGAATCCAAGCGATGTGTTGCTGTGTGTTTCACAATTATTCCCCAATGTGCTTATGTCTCAGCCACCAAAAGCAAACAAGCCACAACTTACTTCTCCAATAGGTCCCTATGGCACACACGGTGTCAAAGCTTGCTTACACTTTCTCTTGTTATAAAGTCGATTAACATCGGAGAGCAGAATTAATGCCCTGGCATTGCAGTGAACGGCAATAGTTCTTTGTCCAAATGTCCGTGTTGGCGGCTTTAAGATGTGTATAAAGCTACCCTAGGCAGTCATTATCCTATGGTTTCAGCTTATCAGTGGTGCAGAAAAAGATTGAAGACCAAGTCTTTGATGGAGTTCTAGCTAAGTTAAAAAGTGGTAAGAATGTCCATTCATATTTGTTTATATAGTCTGAAGGGTTTGAATGTTTTCAAGGAGGAACTGTGTTGCAAAGCGTTGGTTTAACTGGTTATGCAGACAGATTTTAGGTCTGTCAAACTGTTAGCAGTAGGACATTGATGCAGGTGTTTTACAAGGCTATGGTAGACTTAGTTTTAACATGATAGCTAAGGTTATGAACGGCAGCTAGCTATAGCATAATAGCCATGTTCATGGTGAGTTGCTAGCTGTTTCATGATGGCTAAGTTTACTTTGGAACGTTAGCTGCAGAATGATAGCCCAAGTTATGGTTGAAGGCTAGCTGTAGCATGACCGCCATTGTTACGGTGGGATGTTAGCTGCATCAATGGTTTTCTATCTGCTATGATGTAAAAACACACAGCAGCCGTTTGTTGCCGCCTGAACTAGTCTCCTAATCCCCTGTCTCTTACCCCCCCGCCTCTCCAGGTCGTAAGTTCATCATCGCCAATGCCCGCGTGGAGAACTGTGCTATCATATTCTGCAACGATGGTTTCTGTGCCATGTGCGGCTACTCCCGGGCAGAGATCATGCAGAAGCCTTGCACCTGTAACTTCCTGTATGGTCCTTACACCAATCGGCTGGCCATCGCCCAGGTGGCCCAAGCGCTGCTGGGCTCGGAGGAGAGGAAGGTGGAGATAAACCTCTACAGGAAAGATGGTAGGACAATATGTGTGTGTTTGTATGTGTGAGAGTGAGTGAGTGAGTCTGTAGTGGGCAGTGAAGGTAAAGGCAAATAATGTGTGTGTTAGCGTGTGTGTATGTGTGTTAGGCTTTGTCTACTCCTGTACCGTTGTCACTTCTGTCAGCAACACAGAACCAGTGTGACAATGTTTGTGTTTGGGTGTTGGGGAAACTGTATTTTTAGTCTGTGTCCTACTGGAAGTCTGTTTTAACCTTATAATCAAAGTGTTCATTTACTGCCGTGCAGGAATAGCATTTTGCTAAACCCTCTGGTACCACAGCAGAGTGTACTGTCTCTGCTACTCTCTTGGTGCGTGTGTCCCCCCCCCTGCATTGTCGGATCAGTGGTCACCGTCAGTCATCATGGTTTATAAGGTCATACGCGGAAGCACTCGGGAGGAATGTCCCTGTGAATGTGTCCTGCTCCCTGGTCGATCAGGTCCTGGGCGGGTGGCCAGTCACACCCAATCCCTCTGGGTAATAGAAGGCTGTTAGACTAATAGTGCTGCGCTCACTGGCTGAGATCCGGGGGACGTGCCTGACATTTTCCGCCTGCGGGAAGAGGATTTAAGGAGGTAGGACTGATGAAGAGTGGCACTGAGTAAATGGGGACAGGTGTGGGAAGTGGTGAGTGTCATTCCTCTGTACCATAGTGCCATTAGAGGGGAGGAGAGAGAGGCTTTAGGTGGTGTGTATATATATCTATACTTAAATAAGTGTGTGTATATGCACCGCTCCAAACAATTAAGGGAACTGTGATGGTGGTGAGGGTGGAGGAACAAATTGCAGATGTTACTTCGGACACAAAGTAATAATAAATAAACACGATATACGGACTTGACAAAACAATAAAGTAAAGGGCTGTACAATCCCAGCAGAGCAAACAGAAGTCACTGGTAACGTGTAACAAAAGGTACAACAACGAAAGACACTAACAGACAAAAAGATAGAATGTTTATACACACACGCATCAACAAAAAGGGAAGTCAGGTGTGGGCAATTAATGACAAGGAATAATATTGAGTCTGGGGTGCGTTTGAGACACAAATCCAAGACATATAAACCTCAGATCCTGGCTGTGCTGGCTAGAGGGACACGTAATCACTGCAGTATCTCAGTGATGCCCTGACCCTGATATATATATATTGCTGGTTGAAATAGGAAGAAAGATTGAGGAAGTGAAAGTGAATGAAGGAGAGTGTGAGGGAAGAGTTATTACTTTATTTCTCCTCTCCAGTCCCATTCCCTGTCCCTCATCTCTTCTTCCTGTCCCTCTCATCTCTTCTTTCTGTCCCTCTCATCTCATCTCTTCTCCCTGTCCCTCTCATCTCTTCTCCCTGTCCCTCTCATCCCTTCTCCCTGTCCCTCTCATCGCTTCTCCCTGTCCCTCTAATCCCTTCTCCCTCTCATCTCTTCTCTCTGTCCTTCTCATCTCTTCTCCCTGTCCCTCTCATCCCTTCTCCCTGTCCCTCTCATCCCTTCTCCCTGTCCCTCTAATCCCTTCTCCCTCTCATCTCTTCTCTCTGTCCTTCTCATCTCTTCTCTCTGTCCTTCTCATTTCTTCTCCCTGTCCCTCTTATCTCTTCCCCTTGTCCCTCTCATCTCTTCTCCCTGTCCCTCTCATATCTTCTCCCTCTCATCTCTTCTCCCTGTCCCTCTTATCTCTTCCCCTTGTCCCTTTCATCTCTTCTCCCTCTCATCTCTTCTCCCTTTCCCTCTCATCTCTTCTCCCTGTCCCTCCCATCTCTTCTCCCTGTCCCTCTTATCTCTTCCCCTTGTCCCTCTCATCTCTTCTCCCTCTCATCTCTTCTCCCTTTCCCTCTCATCTCTTCTCTCTGTCCCTCCAATCTCTTCTCCCTGTCCTCTCCATCCCCTCTGATTTCTGAGGACAGCTAGCAGCAGCAGAGTAGCAGAAGGCCCCATGGTGCCAGATGTTTGCTCTCAGCTGGCCTGCCCCTGGTCCACCAACCAGGCTTTCCACTGTTTAGACTCAAGAGTTATCTGTTTTGACTGTATGCACAACTTCCCCCATTGCCTGCAATGGATAAAGAAGCGCCTCCTAATACTACTGTGTTTGCCTGTGTGTGGTATGTGTGCTGACTCTGTAGAGAAGGGGCTTTCTTTTCCCTGAATTAAATTTGGTTTTAATAGAGCTACAGAACATATGTTTGGTAAGATTTTAATTAACCATCCCTTCATTCCTGTCCACTTCTATTGAGAATTATATTTATTAATCTATATGCAAATAGCTTTCGCACTGCCTTCCTCACCAGCGGTAATCTGGGCGTTGTTTCTGACCGGCACGCCAGCCCTGTGCACCGGGGCCCCAGCCGGCCACCAGGGACCACACAACCCAATTATTACTGGCTACATGCTGGCATGCCTCCAACCCAGATCTTGTTAGGAGCCCAAAATGATGGATAGCATGTGCATCAGACATAAGCCCTGGAAGATAGTGTAGAATAGCAGAGCATTCGCATTAACGCAGAATATCCCTCGTGTCAAAATGTGTGGAATAGCAGGATTGCTATTGGTGGTCGTGGCTGAGCTAGCCTTCTGCACGTGGCTCTCAGGAACATCACTGGCGTCTCACAAATATAATAAGGGGATCTTGTAATGTTTGGCATTAAGAAGTGAAAAAGAGTACCCACTGTAGTTACTAGCAAGCCAATGATAACATCTAGCTGCGACAGCCCAATGTCTCTTTTCAGTATATGCTCTAGTGAGTGATACGCATCCTGGAGGGTTGTTGGCAGCTGCTATCCATGTCACTGATGTGGCTGGGCTTGTGTGGTAACAAAGTACGAAGACACGCATCCTCTCTGGAACCCGAAAACCTCAAAATAAATCTGTTGTTGCACTCTCCTTCTCTGCATATTTTACTTCCATTAAATTTGTGTAGGTGACATCCAAATGAGTGCTGTACAATATAAAGTCATTGGGATTTTCTTTGTCTTTTTTGCCCCAGGGAAAGCTTCTGGAAGGTGTGCAAATGCAGACTACCCTACGCCGGCAAAACACATTAATTAAGAATTTGGTCAAAAGTCACACTAGAATGTGCCCGTTCAAGTTTTTTAACGAATTATCAATAAAGGTTATCTGTCTAGTTAGAAACAATCTCTTGTAACATTTTGCTGCTGTTATTCCGTCGAGCAGCTTTGTCAGGGGGTGTTTCACCAAAAGGAAAAGTATGTTTATATTGTTGCCAAGGAGACCTTCAAGAGGCTCTCTGCAATGCCAGGCTTACCAGGGCCCCATTTGATTGGAGTAACACATCAGGGAGTCCCAGTCGGTCCCTTGGGTCCGCCCTCTCATCTCTCCACCTCTCTTCGCCTTCAGGGCCTGACAGTCTTACGACTGAGTTATTGTGCGCTTTCAGGGGACAGCGCGATCTATAATCCCTCGCTTCCGATAGGTCAGTAAATCATGGCTCGTCTTTGCCAACTCCTCAGTCAACTCAACATGAAGTTGCAATCGAAGTGCAACGTACCTTGGACACTGCTAACAAACGATATGGAAACACTGCGTCTCGTCCCTCGTTCTTCATCCTTGTTCAGAAGTTTGAGCTGCGGTGGGGGGGGGTGGGGGGTGGGGGGGGGGGGGGGAAATGTTGGGGACGTTCTCCATGTCTTCAATATTTGAAAGTGACAGAAAGGGAGGTGGAGGATGATGGTGTGTGTGGGGGGGGTATAACCAAACTCTGCTCCATTCATCTTACGCTGCTTGTCGGCAATAGCCTTCACTGTGATGGATCGCCTCTTCTCTCATGCACAGTTGTCTGACGCCGATCTGACCGCCACTTAATCAGTTATCTAATCTCTGTCACCTCGTATGCGGAGGGGCTGGGGGTAGTACAGTGGGAGAGCTGTACGTCAGCACCGCCCTCCTAGAGGCTTTGGCTTTTCAAGCATTTGGACCACTTTACATTCAAGTTGCTGGTTTCTATGGACTGCAGAGCCCTTTCTTTCCGTCTCTGTCCCAGATCTGGATATGTCAACCGAAGGAGGTTGAAAATGAATACTCACTCTGCCCTTTCCACTCGTACACAAGCCAGACATTTGAATTGAACAGCTAGCTACATGAGGTAATTAGCGTGTCTTTGGCATCCCCGGACAGACCCCTCCTCATTGCCTGCTTGCAAACCCTGATTGGCCAGCAGTACGTACCAAGGGTTCTTATAAATAGCCCTTCTCGTTTCCTTAAGTGCCTATTCAGAGGTGTGTCTTAATCACACACATGGCAATGACAGCTGACAAAGAAACACAAATCACATATCTGTTATGACAGAGTCATCCTCAGGAGATTGTCAGGCAGCTGTAAATCACATACGGTATCTGTTATAACAGAGTCATCCTCAGGAGATTGCCTAGCAGCTGTAAATCACATACGGTATCTGTTATAACAGAGTCATCCTCAGGAGATTGCCTAGCAGCTGTAAATCACATACGGTATCTGTTATAACAGAGTCATCCTCAGGAGATTGCCTAGCATCTGTAAATCACATACTGTATCGGTTATAACAGAGTCATCCTCAGGAGATTGCCTAGCAGCTGTAAATCACATACTGTATCTGTTATAACAGAGTCATCCTCAGGAGATTGCCTAGCAGCTGTAAATCACATACTGTATCTGTTATAACAGAGTCATCCTCAGGAGATTACCTAGCAGCTGTTTATCACATACTGTATCTGTTATAACAGAATCATACTCAGGAGATAGCAGCTGTAGCAATGGAACTATTCACGACTGTCCCTAAAGTACCTTCTTTATTATGGAGATGAACACGGCTTAATCATACGCCCACCAAAGGCCTCGCTAACAGTCTACGCATTTCTAAATTGCCCACACAATAAGTGATCTTCATAATTATAGTTGCACATTGTAAAAAAAAGGCACGGCTTGTGAAGTTTCTGGTGTCTATTTGGAATTAGATTTTAGTTGGTTGAGAAGTAGCAGGTGGGAATGATGGTGAGGGTGTTTGGGTGGTAGTGATGATAACGTTGTTTAGGTGGTACTGCTGAAAATTATATTTAGGTGATAGTGCTGTTACTGTTTTTACATGATTCTGATAATGGTTATAAGATTGTGAGCATTTAATGGTTTATTGTTTAAGGACAATGAAATCCCTAACACTGCAACATAAAATGTAATCTTTTTTTTTTTTAATCTTAGCACAGTGATCAGAAAATTATATAAACAACACACAGCACCGACGTAGCATGAGTGTATGCAGCCTATTGGTGATGTGTGTGCACGTGTTTAAAAGCCAGTATCTGTCATGGTATGGGGGTGCTTTAGTGCACATGGCATGGTTGACTTACACATCTGTGAATGCACCATTAGTGCTGAACAATATAAAACAGGTTTTGGAGGAGCATATAAGGCCTTACTTCCAAAACAATGCCAAACCACATTCTGCACGTATCACAACAGCTTCGTAGTAAAAGAGTTTGGGTGCTAAACTGGTCTGCCTGCAGTCCAGACCTGTCCCCTATTGAAAACATTTGGCACATTATGCAAATAGAAAAAAAATGACCCTGATCTGTTGAGCAACTGCAATCCTACATCTAGTAAGAATGGGAATACATTTTACTTTCAAAGCTACAGCAATTGGTCTCCTCAGTTCCCAAATGCTTACAGAGTATTGTTAAAAGAGCTGACACA
>JACXGK010000854.1:32967-57818 GCA_016801125.1 Novumbra hubbsi
CAGCTGGGTACTTAAACCCCTGTGTGTCTCGTCTCTTTGTGCGTTATTGTCAGTGTTACGTGTTGGATTATCCGTATGCCTATCTGCCGTGTCTCTGGACACCTATTACATAGGATACGTACTTTCCGTGCCTGCGAGCACGTTTGCTATCTTTGTTTCAGCCTTTACGGCTTTCAGTGTTCGATTCAGAATTAAACTCCGAACACTTCATTCAACCCCTGCGCCTTGATCATTCCCATTCACTGCACCAGCCGTCACAGTGGGAAACATGCCATTCTCTCAACATTCTGTTGCTGGCATTGAATTGAAATTGGGCATATATTTTTGTGTGCATGCAAAAACCCAAAATGTCTCATTGGTAACATTTGACATGTTGTATTTGGACCGTTTTCCATTAAATACGGCGATAAATAACTTGCACATCATTCGCATGCTGTTTTTATTTTCATTTCATGCAGTGTCCCAGCGTTGTTGGAAATGGGGCGGTTATTTCATGAAATCAACCCAGTAAACCACATTGCCAAAGTTCTCCATTGAGGATGGGTTGTCCCTGAAGCAGCCGGGACTACACACAGACTGTGTTGTTGTGGTGTATGTTTAATCTCATGTTGTTGACATCCGAATAATGACTCATGACAAGAAGCTGTGTGCCTGGCTCATTACCCGTTCAATGTCCTGTGTGTGTGTGCGCGTGTGTTATATCTTCTCCCTCCACAGGCCCAGGCAAACAACTACACAAACAACGCCAATGGTTCACTTAGCAACCTCTCCTCCACATACACACATGCAGTATATTACATAACATATGCACATATACACACACGCACGCGCGCACACAAACATATACACGTGTGTTCTGATGGCACATACTGTACACACACTAACCATTATCTTTCTGTTCTCACTGCACCCACAGGCTAGCTCTGTCTCACACACACACACACGCAGGCTAGCTCTGTCTCACACACACACACACACACACAGGCTAGCTCTGTCTCACACACACACACTTTTCTAACAAAAGCTACAAGAAAGGTCAAAAGATTAATGATCGAGGCTGATATGTGGTTGGATTATTCATCACTCCATGGACACAGTCTGGGTTGTGTCCCAGGTGTGGGTCTAAGCCATTCTTCTAATCGTTTAGTGTGTGTGTGTGTCTGAGTGTGCGACAATTATCTACATAAAAAGCACCCATTAACTTGAATATACTTTTACCCATTATTCTTCCCTTTACGTTTTATGTGATACATTTCATTTGCAGGTTTTGAATTATACCTTTTTTAACATCTCCACAAAAGACGGCTACTAAGCCAATGAGCCATCTATGGAGGACATTTTAGAAATGGTGAATTTAAAAATGTACATGGCATGTACCTCAATACATTGGGTTTTGCCCATGTTGTGTAATAAATCCCTGAAATAATTAACTTGCTGTAAAAATCCAACTCATCAATTCTTTTATAAATAGTTACCTACTGTAAGTATCTAAACCATCAATCCTGTGGTCATAGCAATCATGCATCCACTTCTCCACTCAGTCCAGTTTAATCTTTAACTGAAATGCAAAGTAGCCCTGCTGCCTTGGTCACTAACACTCCCATTAAAAAAAACACATCAGCTGTTCTCCATAGATATGCTGCTTCTGCTGTTTGGCTCTCCAACTGGCACTTTGTTTGAAGTATGTTTGTGTGTGCATGTGTGTATTTGGGGGTGTGTGTGTGTGTGTACAGGCTGTGTTTACACTTTTCACCTGTGTATACAAATGTGTTTATGTGTATATTAGAAGAAGAAGCGTAATCTCCAAGCCAAGCCCCTGGTGGGAAGTATGTTATCCACACACAGCGTCTTGACTCGGTATGGAGGTAGAGGAGGCAGGGAGTTCCTGTGAGTCGGTGTATCCAGCAGATCGGTCTGCCAAGCTCCTGTTTAGGCTTTGTTGCCTTTTCAGGATAGGGAGGTGCCATGGCGACTATGATCCCCTGGTCCATAGGCGGAACTCCCAGGGGGTTCGGGGACACACGACCCAACCATCCTCGAAACAACCAGGATTTGTCCTGCCGGTCACTGTAAACATAACTTTGAAAATGTTAATAATATTAGTTACACGCAATGTGTTAAAGCATGTGTTATTATAGACACCTAAATGCTAGTTTTAAAGTTTAACGCCCCAGCCCTTAGCAGTGGCACATCATGCAGGTACGGTGTGTGTGTGTGTGGGAATCTGAGGGAGTGTGTTGTTGCTGGCTGACCTTCAGTAAGTAGTTCAAACAAACCATATGTTAGACATTTCTTTCTTGTCACGTAATTGTCCCCCCGAAAGTTGACATCAGATGTTTAGCCCTACCCTTGTCTGTTGACTTGCTCAATCCAGCAGACCCGAGTGTGTAATGCTGATTATTAGACATTTATCTTAACTCTTTATTGATCAGTGAATCCTCCCCGTCCTGCTCAGTCACCGTGCAGGTCTGACATGGACGCCCGGGGCTTGGCGTTTGCTGATAGCCTCTCTGGATGACCTCCCCGAATGACCTCTCTGGATGACCTCCAAGGGAACTTCAGGGCAGTGAGGTGGATAGGGCGCCGTTAATCTGGAATCTGAGCTGATCTCTTGGTAGATTGTTTGTGTGGTGGCGCAGAGAGCGGGAGAGAGGATAAGGCGTGCGTGTGTGTGTGCGCGTGTGTGTGTACGGTCAACCAGTGTTCTCTTTTCACACAATTTTTGAGCTGAAAGTGAACACAGGGCCAAACAAAACAAATCCTCTGTGGAATGAAATAATAACCCAGTTTTCCTCAACACACACACACACACACACACACACAGAGACGAGGTGTTTCTGTCAAATAGCGCAGCCAGGTTGGGGAGCGTCCCAGCGTTTTTTTTCCCTAGTGCGTATTTGCCATTCCTGGGCACACAGGCTGGTTATTTATGTAAACTGCCTTTTCCAGGTCAGCTGGCAGGCCCAGCGATGCACAGTCCCTCGCCTCCCCCCCTCTCTCCACCACCTCCTTCACCTCCTCCTCGGCCAGGACAGAGACCTCGCGGTACAGCCGTTTTACATGCATGTGCACCCAAATACTTTGCTTTGTGACTTTGTGAATCCGAGCCGCCTGCCCAGAAGAGACTCTCCTTAACGGCTCTAATAAATGTCCCTGTGTACCTGCGTTTGGTCGCGTGAGACATCGGGGGCTTCTGTTTTTAAAAGGTCATCGTGGAGTCCTTGGGAAAAGAGGGCTGCTTCGGAATGCCACCTGCTACTCACTGTCCAAATATCAAACTGAACGAGAGATGAGAGATCTTTGGTGTTTTGTGGAAGTAACCCCCCCCCCGCCCTCCACAACCCCACACTCCCCCACACACACACACACACACACACGCACACACGCTTATACACATCTTCATCTGCACTCAGGGCCCAGAAAGAGAAGGGTCATATTGAAGGTAGGTTACCAACGCTAACCCTAACCCTTGGTGTGGTCACATTGCTGTCACACACACGCGTAGAGAAACGTGCTCACATACACACGCCACACACACACAGTCGCATCTCCAATCCTCTAACCCTCTGGTACGTATTGTTAATACAAGACGGCCTTGAGGGGTGTGACGTCCCTGAGACAAACACACACGAACACACTCTCTCCATCACAAACACATACACACACCCCATCACAAACACAAACACCCCCTCAAAAACACACACACACCCCATCACAAACACACACACCCCTACCCCACGAACCTAAAGCAACCCTTTGATTCTGCACAATAGAGCAAAATGGAGAGGGTGTATGAAAGAGAGGGAGAGAGATGAAAGTGGGAGAATGGGGGAGGGGTAATGGACTCCCTTTAAAACCCCTAATTGTCTCATTTCCTTTCACCATCAGTCCATCCTTTCCAGTCAATCACAGATCCGCTGTCATTCACAAATCAAAGTGTTTAAATTAAATTTTCCATCTTCAAGTCAGCTTTGTCTTGCCTTTGAAAGACTGAGCACGATTATGTGAGGGAAATGGCTTTGGAACGGAACAGGCTGTTAAATAAGCAGAAATATACATTAAAGAAATAACCTGAAAACAAAAAGAAATGCTAATTAAACAATAGGACGTTGTCTCGTGGTCACCTGGACATCGTTACGATGTTCCAGAGTTGCTGGGTTGATTGTAGTACGTTCACATAATACCACAACCTAATACAGGTTAAGTTCTTACAATAATACCCAGCTCCGTGGACAGGTGATATCGAAGGTTGTGATTGGGCATTTCTTATTGTGCTTCCATAGAAGTCTAAAGTGGACCAAAGCTTTACAAAGTGTTGTATTTCTCTGATGACATGGCCTAGGGCCCACACTGTTCAGGTCGGAGCTTGGACATGGTTCCACTGCATATTTCCTCCCATTGTGACGAAGCATGAGCCCCACCCGTACTGTTTTATGCATGCGTTATGCACGGGTATCCTCGGTATGCGTTATGCTGTGTGTCTCTTTGTGTGGGTGGGTGTGTGTGTTTCTTTGTGTATCTCTCCATGTTGGGGGGGCGGGGAGGCATGACATCAAGGACCTGGCTAAAGCTGACACGTGGGGCTCGGAGGAAACTATAGAAATGATGCTGGTCTCACTTTTCACACAAGCAGATGAAGCATCTGGCAGAGATGGGAGACACAAAAGAGAGACTGGGGAGAGACTGGGGAGAGACTGGGGAGAGACATGGGAGAGACTGAGGATAGACTGGGGAGAGACTGATGAGAGACTGGGTAGAGACATGGGAGAGACTGAGGAGAGACTGAGGAGAAACTAGGGAGAAACACTGGGAGAAACACAGAAAGGTACATTCATATGAAAGGTTTCACCGTGAGTTATGAAAAAATCCACATGAGTTATTACAGAAACACTTTTTTTCACGCAGTCGATTCCCAAAACGTTCTTCCAAATTGTTATTGGGCTGCTTCAATTTAAGGGACCCCTAAAGATATCATTTTGAAATGTTCATTTTTACAGGGTCACAGTAAGCCGTGTGTTCATTTCAAACACAGGGCCATTAACAAATGTGTGTTTGTGTGCGTACCATGTGTGAACGTGGTACTGAAATGTTGGTCCCATAAGCAGTCTTGAGGAGTCCTCATGTCATTAATTCAGTAGTTGTCCTCTCTGTAGATGAGGTCCCAGCAGTAATAGTGATTTTGTCCAGCGTTGTGCTGTGGCGTCTTTTATTAGTGTCAACGGCCCCCAGGCTAGACGTCATATTTACTGCTGTGTTCATTTCATCCCCATAATTACCATGGGCCCTTTCCTCAGAGGACAAGTGTAAGGAAATGGTGTATTAGGATGTGTGTGTGTGTGTGTGTGCAGACTGTCAGCTTTATTTTTGTTGCTAGTGGCAGATTTTTAGCCTCCCCATCTCTCTCTCACTACAACCCTCTCTTCTTCTCTACCTCCATCCCCTCTCTGTCTCTCTGTCCCTCTGTCTATCTCTCTCTCACTTCATCACTCTCTTCTTCTCTACCTCCATCCCCTCTCTCTTTCCCACTGTCTATCTCTCTCTTCTTCCCTACCTCCATCCCCTCTCTCTGCAGCATGTCACAATTATCAGCAAATTAGTGAAGCTGAGGCCTAGGGCATGCCTTATCGACCCAGCATGTCAGCTTTTCCTTCCTCGACTGCGGGAGTCATGACAGAACACGAGGCGGTGCCTCGCGAGGAACCGGAATGTTAAGATGGGAGCCAATGCCAACGAAATGCTGTTGCAAAGCTGCACTGCCATACGGATAGGCTGCTTGCTTGGGAACGTTTGGGTACCTTTTGTGGTGGCGGAATGTTTGACACTTGAGAAGGCCTCCTTTATTCAGATATGAACTCTCTGGGTTGTAAATGAACTGCACTTCCTTTGGGCTAGTAAGAGGGGGGGGGGGGGGGTTGTTTTGCTCTTCATGTAAGAATGAGATTGTGTTCAGTATACATTTGTGATGTCATCGCCGTATATTCTTGGCGAAAGGCTAACCAATGGAAATGTAATGGATTGTGAGCCTTTGGCATTGGGTCTCACTCTTTGCAGGACGGGTGTTAGAAAAGATGAGGCAGATAAGCCACTCTGGGGTACAAAAGGAACAGCTTTATTCGGTACAAGGGCCCAAAGCCCGGTTCACCGACGCGAAGTAGCCTCCATCTCAGCTCTGTGCAAAACAAAACAACCTAGAGGCTAAATAAAAATAAAACAGACATTTGTTGTCTCTCTCCTCCTCTCGACATGTTGCCGGCTTCTTTTTCAGTCTTCCCCTGTCGAACGACTCCAGCTCCCCCTCTCACCCATGGGGGGGTTGTGGGGGTTAGGAGAGGGGTTGTTGCCCCTGGTCCTTGGTCCCCTCTGGTAGCAGACTGCTCACAGTGCGATAACCTATTGCGTTCAGTATGCCAATTAGAGTCAGCTTTCACATGTGCTTTGCTTACTGACAACAATATGCAAATGGCGGACATTTTTATTTTGGTGCTGAAAAGATCACATGAAGTGAATGCTCCAAAACAATGGTTTTGATAATAAAAGCTCATTTGCATTTCAACGGGGGGTCCTGGGGAATTTGTGAGATTTCCACAACACTTTGGTGCGTCTGTTTAATGAGCTACATGACAGTGTTCTGGAATAGAAAGAGAACAGGGATGTTTTATCAACACAGGATGGTTGCTTTGACCCCACCCTTGCATGTGTTGTCAGGTTTGATGCCCACACAAGTTCAGCAAAACGGGTATTCGGGCTGTACCATGCGTACTATACTTTTTGCAGACCAACAACAGGCCTAATGTTATTACTGCATTTCACATATACTGGGGAGCATTTGGAGTGTTGTTCAGATAGTTATGTTCATCACAGTCCGGCAGGCTCAAGCTGTGGTCTGGTGAGCACGTCCAGCTCTCTCTAAGCTGGGTGTAAGTCTCAGGGACCACATACTCCACTGCTCTCCGTTTTGCCACCGTTCTCTGGCTGTTGAAGAGGTCAATAATGTTTTTTCGTTCGGACACGCTGACAGTTCTGCATTTTAATATCTTCAGCTCCATTCGGCTAGGTGCCTTCTAAATAGTCTAAATGGTTTTGTCTCCTGTGAATGTTACTTGGAAACATTTTACCCTTTCAAGGCTCGATTTGTAAGTGTACGATCAAATGAATGAACTTATTTTGTCGTTATGCTTCTTTGCTTTAAAAAGGCGCCAATTATTGTGGCGCTAACCTGTCTGCCTAACATTTGACTTGTTTCAATATTTTGTGTTGAGTTTTCCTTAACCTCGTTTTGACAAACACTTTCTGGCATATGAATGAAGTGTCCGGACCCATGTAAAATTCCATAATCTCTGAACTCTGTGATCAGAATACAAATGCTGCATTTACACTGTCAAGGGTAGACAGTGACTGTTTGACTAGTTTGACATTGAGGCCAACTGAGACTTAAGCTACAATTTCCATTCTAATTACTGAATGTCAAACATTTTGTTTTTGTTCTAAATGGCAAATATATCAGGTGTATATCAATAAAAGCGCACTGCCGGGCAAGAAGATGAGACACTTTATCCACGTACTGCCTCCGACTCCGGTATCTAACCCTTATGTCTTTTGGCTAGGTGACTGATGCAGCTGACATTGTTCTGAAAGTAGTGCCAGCGGGATGTTTAATAGCCCAGCACATCTAATGGTGTCGAAACACATATTACGGCGCTGGCTGTGTTGTTGGATCCGCCACCACCACCGCCTCAGCTGTAATGTGGCAGACCTATTCCCTTCCTGTCTGCCTAATGACTCTATTTGCCTCGTGATCTGTCTCCACGAGATGGCGGTTATTACTCATCGTATGGCAACGTCAAAATATCAGCTAGCTGAGATGCACAACCCCCCGAAGCACGGAGCCGCGAGCAAAAAACGAGCACGTCCCCGTGTCGCGATGAAACGACGTCTTCTCTCACCTACATGGTCCTTATTATTAGGACTCGAAATGTTTTGGGTATCAAACCTCTGGTGACGGTGTCTGTTCTCGTGGACACTGTAGAGAGAGAGAGGCACGAAACGATGAATGGCACGAGGTAATTCTGTTATACGTCTCTCCCGGACCTTCTAAGACTTAATGTACCGCAAAATTAGACCGATAGTGAGCTGATGGAGAGAGTGGGAGTGAGTATGTTTGGGATGGGAAAGAGAGAACTGGCGTGGTTAAGTGTAGACCAACAGTATAGAAAAGCAGTAGGACCATAATATTTATTGCTTACTTGGAACTTGACTGTCACATTAGTTTTGCACTGTGTATGTCAGACGGGTTGATAGCCAGTGTAATTACATTTGGGGGTAGTACTTTCTCACTCGGTGTTACGAAAAATATGTCACCTCTGGTATCGGTCATTCCCCATAGCACGGTTAATCCTCCTCTCCTCGTCATGAGGGGAGGAGTCACCTTGACTCCCCGTCGTTGTCACATGCTGACAGCAACACCGTCCGACTGCTGTTGACCCGGGGCACCGGTCTGGTAACCATAGAACCAGCATGGCGGTTGAAACGCGATCCGTGTTTGGCTCCCAAAACTCATCCATCACGCGGGTGCCAATAAGCCATCCATAGCAGAGAGCCATGAAATATGCAAGCAGCCTTGGGCCCCCGCCGCCAAGTTATGTTTCTCATTATGGTCCTGCGTTGGTCGTCACTCTCCCTTTTTGAATTGTCAATAGGAACTGTTTGCCTCGAGTCTCTTTCAATGGCGCCCATCCGTCAGGCTAGGAGGCTGGGCCTGATGTAAAATGGAGTACCCTGTTCACTACCAATGAGCTCGCACATGTTGTTCTCTTCAAAAGTCACCCAGCTGCATTTAGTCAACAGGAGTTCCCATTAAACCCATGAATGGTCCATTTTATTTGCTGGTTTTCTGTGAGTTCGGTCCTATCCAATTGGTATTGGATTGTGCAGCCTGTCTAGAACACCTAGATCTATACAGATGGTTGGTCCCCATTGTTGCTAAATGTACAGCCTGTCTGGAACGTTGATCAACACTGCAAAAAAATATACCTATATCTGAGAAGAAATTTGCTTGAAATATGTGAAATTATCTGCCAATGGAATAAGACTACTTGATATTCAAGACATATTTTCTAAAACCAAGCAGTATTATCTAATACAACTTTAGCTTGTCAAAAAATATTTTCCTTTTTTAAGGATGGTTAGATTTTTAACCCGATAACAAGATCAATATACTTGATGATATCAACTTGATGAGACATTAATTTGTTCCAGTATATAACAGTGGTTTTCTGTGTACAAGGAAAGGTGCCATTGTAAATTCATTGGGTGAACTTATGCTGTGGAGTCAATTGGTCAGAGAAGTTCTCTGACTAGATGAGGTTCATGACCAGGCTGCATCCTGTATATCAGAACCAAGCCATGTCTGCAATGGGCTGGACCGGTGCCAGCCTCTGTGTGTGTGTGGCTGAGTGTTTGGACACGATGAAGGCCAGCAGGATAGAGTGATCCTACTCTAATCATGTGTGAAACGAGATCGGTTAATGCAATGTCATCTGCTGGCCTTGTTAAAGTAGCTGACTTCAGCTTTTCACACGACAAAGATTGTGTATGGGTGCATAGTTCAGCATGTCAGAACACCGGTTGGTTGTTCATTGCCGGTCACGTACATATTCAACGTTGAATTCCAATAACTATCACATCACCAAAGGTGAAAACCGGGTTCACGATTGAAGCTATTCTGAAAAAAGAGTTTCCTGAAAATCAAGGCATTAATGTAATTCCAGTGTTGAAGTACCTGTCATTGAAATGCAGTCCCATTGTTTCCATGTAAAGAGAGATTAACCCGAATCTGGGGGAGTTCTCAAGGTTCTTCGCGCTCGGTAAGGCTCCATACCCAAGATGCATTATTCTGTATGTGTAACTTGTTCCTGCCTCCCAGCACATGCCTTTGTGTCCATGTACGTGGACCGCGTCTCGAGTGACTGACGCCCACTGTATGAATTGCCCGTGTGCCCTAGCTCCCCCCCCCCCCCCCCCCCCCCCCCCCCCCCCCCCCCCCCCCCCCCCCCCGGACCTGCCGCGTCTCAACCCTTTGTCACGCACCGGCAGGTTTTATCGAAGGAGGGCAGGACGAGACAGCCCAACCAGAAGCATGGGGGTCAAGAAGGAGCCCTCCCAGAGGGGCCTGGATTTCAAATCACATGGCATATCTGGTGAAGGCCTGCAAGAAGGGGGGGGGGGGGGCGCTTAGATGACCTTCAACCTTGAGGAAGACTGGTTTAAAGAGCTTCGGGGCCTCTGGTCAGTCACTGTATATCGTGGCTGTGTAACTCCACTCTCGCTGAAACCATCAAGGAGCCTATTCTCTGCCTTGGCAGCAGAGGCTGTCTAATTGGTTTTCCCCTCCCTGCCTACCGTGTCTTACTGTTACGACCGGCTGGATTTCCCCATTCATTTTTAATACACTGGTCCTAACGTCAGTCTGCCTTGGGTGGCTGAGAGTCTAATTCTCCTGGAAGTAAGTCCGAAGAGAATACAGAAGCACACACATGTACATTTTATCAACCGATATTTCACTTGAGCGGAGCTCTTGAAAACTCGGCCTCGCCAATGCGTTGGAACACGATGTGCCGTTTCGACCTGAGGAAACAGGAAAGTAAATTCAAGTTATGTGGCGGTCCCACTCTGTTTTCTGCCACAACTGATAAGACAGGGAAACATCAGGTCTTCTTCACATACCTCTCCTACATCCTGAAATCCCAAACACCTCACTCTCTAACCTAACCCACTTCCTCTCTCTCTCCTGTCCTTCATTCTCCTACTGCTCCTCATCCAGACCCCCTTGCGTGATTATCCTGCGCGTCGTCTCCCCCACACTCACTCCCTCTCTGACCTCTGACCTCCATCCCGTCCCATCTGACTCATCACTCCCACCTGGGTTATGGTGATGTCACGGGTGGGAGTGGTGGTTGGTGGTACGGCATGGCACGGGGGGGGCGAGTGCCGGGGGGAACCGTAACGTCGGGTAATTAGTCAACAGTTTTTTCCCCCTCCCTTTCTCCCCGGGCTGTGAGGTGTCCGTCCGCTCCTCGCCTGTCTCCGGCCCACGGTACCCGTGATTAGGGCTCTCAAGGCCACGTTTGGCTATGTGCTGGAAGGCCCACACGTACTGGATGGCCCACACGTACTACATGCCCGTTCCAACAGACACCATCACAGACACGCACAGAAACACAGACAGACACGATCTCTCACGGTATTCTCGCACTAACACACACCTGGCTGTATGTAGAAACTCTATTAGCGCCCTCAGTCTCCCTGCCACCGTCAACCTCACATCTCAGATAACACATTTACGCGGCTCACGATATTGGCTCCAGCTGGCCCCTGGCCGGCTCCACCCTCTCCCTGCCCGGCAGCACCTACCATTTGGGTAGAAAGGCCACTCCATTAGTGGCAGAATCCCATTAGGCCCTTCCTCCCTCCACGAGGCCGCCGGATTCCTACATGCATTTGTCTGTGATTGAATTACAGACACAGCAGCATCTGGTAAACTCTCGGCCCCTGACATTTTATTTTAACCAACAATCATTTTACGTTGTGCTTCATCAGGCTTCATCTTCCTGCTTTACTCTCACCGCACTTCCCCATCTCTCTCTCTACCACCTCCTCCTTCCTCTCTTTATAATACCCTGTCTCTCTCTACCACCACCTCCTTCCTCTCTTTATAATACCCGGTCTCTCTCTACCACCACCTCCTTCCTCACTTTATAATACCCCGTCTCTCTCTACCACCCCCTCCTTCCTCTCTTTATAATACCCCGTCTCTCTCTACCACCTCCTCCTTCCTCTCTTTATAATACCCCGTCTCTTTCTACCACCACCTCCTTCCTCTCTTTATAATACCCCGTTTCTCTCTCTACCACCTCCTCCTTCCTCTCTTTATAATACCCCGTCTCTCTCTACCACCACCTCCTTCCTCTCTTTATAATACCCCATCTCTCTCTAGCACCTCCTCCCTCCTCTCTTCATAATACCCTGTCTCTCTCTACCACCCCCTCCTTCCTCTCTTTATAATACCCCCGGTCTCTCTCTACCACCTCCTCCTTCCTCTCTTTATAATACCTGTCTCTCTACCACCTCCTCCTTCCTCTCTTTATAATACCCCGTTTCTCTCTACCACCCCCTCCTTCCTCTCTTTATAATACCCTATCTCTTTCTCCTCCCCTCTTTTTAACTCCCATTCTCTCCCCTCCCTCTTCTTTCTTTCTCCCCATCTGTTTATTCCCTCGCTTCTCCAATCTCCCTTTTCTCTTTCCCTGTCTTTTACTCCCCCTCTCCTTCACAGTCTCTCTCGTCCCCCTTCCCTTCACCCATTCCTTCTTTTCGTTTCTCTCTTGCTCTCCCTCCCTGTCATGTGTTATGTTGTGGTAATTGGTCCATCCATTTCTTCATATTGCAGTCTGCATAATTCATTCCCACTGCAGCCAATGAAGCCCATACTTTATTATGAGCTCCATTGTAACTGAGAGTCTGTAGTAAGCAGTTAGTGGCGACATAATTCTATATCTTTTTTTCAAAGAGGAATTTATGATAGCTGCAAGGAAAGTTTAGTTTTTCCAAGTTATTTTACAAATGCAGCTTAAACATTTGATAGACCTGTTCGTATGGCTAAAGCTAAGGAAAGATTTCAATGGATATTGAGTTGTTTGCTTGGATCATGCGCAACACACCTGGTTGTAGTTAGTACACAACCGGACCTGGAAATCACACATTGTGGGTTAATGAAGGCTTGCCTGACACGTCACTGGAATCGTTAAAGTGGGACACCTCAAAAAGGGTCTGACCCTCCTCTCTGTCACGTCAATGTAGCTAGAGTTCACTGTACAGAGACCTGGTTACACGTTGCTTAACCCGCTTTTGTAAGGCCAACATGCCAACAAAAAGGTCATACTGATGACAGAAAAAACAGTTAGTGGTGAACTGAGACTGAGGTGGTAGCCGATGGCTGCCGGAGAGTGATGAGGGGCCTATAAAACTAGGATTTTGGGATTTCGGCAGAAAGGCTGACATTTTCTGTATGACGCTGGAAGGGACGTGCTTCGTCCGTTGTGTTTGTTCATCTAGCAGGGCAGACCACATTCAATGGACCATGCTCATGGAATTGGACCTGCAAACTGGAGGGATCTTGAAAGGGCTTATTTCATAATAATGGCCAAAGCCAAATGTCAAACTGAACTCAGCTGCTCAGAATATGTAAACAAGTTTGCATTACTGAGCTAACATATCAATATTGTAAGAATGCATGCGAAGACAGTCATGCACATAGGTGTGACAGCAGGAACATGTCACCTGGAGTGAACCGGAACTCGACAAAACCACTTGAGAGTCAGTTCCAGGTATCCTCTGGACTTTTGCTAACTCATTTTGAACAGTCACTGAAGACTTCCTTTGGCTTGTTACAGGCCCACCACAATGCGAATCACAATCGACCATCAAAAAACGTCCACTGCCCTTTGTGCTCTGTGTTATATCAATATACTGCTTTGTGTTTTGACTGGAGCAGGAAAGGAATGTGATTTTTACTGCCTCTGAGTCTCAATGCTGATCTGATTGACTGTGGCAGGTGCAGTTTGCTCTGAAGAGAGTTAGTTCACTTCAGTAGAGAGGATTGTGCTATAGTAAGTAAAAGTGTCTCTGTAATTGGAAAAGCGGTACAATCATACAAGGGTGGTGAAGTATGACAGATTATATCTCATCACAGCATGCTGTCCGTTCTTTTTAATAAACCTCCTCCTTTCAGTAACTGAGTGTCAGGGTTTGTTCAGACATTAGTAAGAAGGACAGGGAAGCACCTCTCATTTTGCTTTGTCAAAATCCAAGTTTTTGATTTTGGGGGCCAACACTCCTCAACTGTTAAACACACATGAGTTATCACGAGTTAATCAAAATAAATAAATAGAAATAGTGAATTTGCCTTATTTGCCAGGCATTTCAGAATCTGAGACCAGACCAGTATTGTGTGCAGGGGACCCGAAAGGTGCTATTTTTGGGCCCTCTGTAAATAACCCCTTTTCACCACTGGCCCCTATAAGAAAATAGTTGATCTGACCTAGTATCCATTGCTACTCATCACTCATGCCAATATGGCGTTTAGCCATGAAATACCACCTTAGGGCAGCTGGTGGATGAACAACAACGTACCTAGTTTAAAAGGAACTGTGGAGGTCTCAGCTCTGACATGCAGCATGTTATTTGAGGGTTAGCATCCACTCTGTCTATCCAATCACCAACCCCCTCCGTCTGTAGCTGATTGGCTGTTGTTTTGACCTTGGCTTAGTCAAAATGTTGACACGTTGGTAACGATGACTTAATGGCCGTAACATGCAGAAATTGCATTGATTATGTTGGCGTTATGGCACGTTTGGCATTACCTGAAGTAATACACTTTAACTCTTGTCCCATAAATGAAAAAATAAATGAATACAAAATAAGAATATTTGTAGGGATTTTGGCAACATCATTGCAGTTCGCCCAGGACTGCAATGCATCCCTGTCTTTAAATTCTACCGTTCTATTATTAGAAGGCGTTTTGATATACCAACAGTGTGGGACGCTCCCTGAATTCCTGTACGGCTGTTTCAGAGGTGAGGGGTGGACCCAGACATTTTTCCTCCGGGGTGTCTTTGGCTCGGAGGGACAACATCTGCTAATGGCCACGGCGGTTATAATTAGGAGGCGCTGTGATCGAGGCCGTTGAGGGTACTTAATTATTTAATTGACTGTTATTTATGTCAGGATCATTTGTGAACTTCTCTTCTCTCACTATGATCTTCTCCTTGTCTTCCTATATTTCACCCCGCGACTCATAGACGCACAATGCACTTTGACACACACACACCAACTGGAGGACAAAGATCTCTATTGGAGGGATGCCTAGTCATACCCCTTTCCTTTTCATTCCTCCCCCCTTCTCTTTTCTCATCCCTCAATCCTCTCTCATGTACGCTAATTGGAAGTAATCACTAATTACGCATGCTCATGTCTTTTCTCCTGTGTTTCTCGCCATGCTTTTTTCGCTCTCTTCCTCTCTCCTCCTCTCACCTTCCTCTCTCCTTCCGCTCTTTCCTCTTCTTCGTCTCTCCTCCTCTCTCCTTTCTCACTCTGTGCACATCATTTATTGACGGGACGGATGGTACCCCTGTCGCTTGCCAGAAGCCGAAAGTTTAATTGATGATAATGGATATTATGAGGTTGTGAATGAATGAATCAAATGGCCTTTATCCTACCTATCTCTACTTTGCTCTCTGTTTCTGTGGAGGATTTCCTGTTCATGTCAAAGCACACTGTGGGTTGCCCAGGCACCAATACCCAAATACCTTCTCCAAGCAGGGCAGCTAGATTAAAACGCACATATAAAAATTGTGGTTGAACAGTGATGTCAAAGATTGACCAAAGAATGAGCCAACTCTTAAACTTGGCCTCTACTGGCCATTGACTGATTAATTACAGAAGCACTGGTTTTAATATGTCTGCCACTTGAGCTATCCTGTTTAATTAATACTGGACACACTCCATTCATTCTTAATGCAGGCTTTCTGTACACCCCTTTGATGTAATGACATGGAAGCAGAGCTGGCCTGGTGGGGGGTGGGGATGGAAGGAGGGAGGGTATTGCGGGTGGGGGGCCAGGCTGAGGTTGTTGATCAAAGGCTGATGGTGTTGGGAAAAGAATGAGTGTTATGTGAATCCATCCGTGCCCCCCGGACTATTTTAGAAAATGCTTCCCTTCAAAGTAATAACACTGCGGCAGAAATGGCCGAAATCAGTCCTGCAGTACATCCACCTGTTTGTTTGTCTGTCCCTTGCTGAAAGGAGGCTCCTCCTCCACTGCTGTTTGTGTAACGTAACACCAGGGTTGTGTCTGTATCCGTGCCATGTGAAATCACGGTGAGCCCAGCACAGAGCTGTTTTACAATCGGCGGCTCTTCTTGCTGCCTGTCTATCACTTTACATTTCACTGGATAATTGGATGTTAGTGAATTTTCTGACATGATAGGATCCTGAGGGACTACCGACAATCCTCCTCGGTCTGGGCTGAAAGATCTTCCTGATCTCGGGCAAATGGCCTGGTGATTGGGGTTTGCGTTGGACCACACCAGATCCCCAAGTCTGAGAGCGATGGAGGTGGTGTGGAGTGTCGACACTTGATCCCTACCCCCATTGTCCCTGGTCACAGTAATGTCCCAGCCACATCTCATCCAAGTCTCCGCCATCTCTCACAAAATCTCATAACCGTACTATATTTTTCACTAACCCAATCTCCCATATATATATGAACTATGTCTCAATCACGTCTCACTCGTTCCTCACTCATGTCTCACCCATCACTTGCCCCTTTTTTGCTCACGTCCCACCCTGGTTTCCATAGAATTGCAGCAGAATAGAGGAGATGAGAATAGAGGAGATGAGAATGGAAGAGATGAGAATGGAAGAGATGAGAATGGAAGAGATGAGAATGGAAGAGATGATAATAGAGGAGATGAGAATAGAGGAGATGAGAATAGAGGAGATGAGAATAGAGGAGATGAGAAGTGAGGAGATGAGAATTGAGGAGATGAGAATAGAGTTAGCAAGAGAGAAGGTTTGTGAGGTTCTCATTTTCCTTGTCCCTTGAGAGGGAGAGAAAAGATTGACAGACACACAAACATGCAATGAAAGCATAAACACACACTCACACACTCACCCACAGACAGACACTCACACCATCCCAATCAGAACTGGAAAAGTAACAGTATATTTACTGTATGTAACCAGAGCGAACAAGAAAAAACCCTTAATTAGTTCACAACCTCAAAATGTGTTGTATTTAATAGACATTGCATTTATTATGTATTTCCCTTCCAAAGGCCCCTTAAAATGGTCCGTTGGATTGAGTCGGGGACTCAATTGTGGAAAGAATTGTGAAGATATTCAGGTTAACGATCATTAATCTATTATAATCAAATCAGTGTTGTAACAGGCTAAATCTCTGGGTGTTTTTTTTTTTTTATTTTTTAGACAAACTAAGCAAAGATAGCATAGAGAGTCTTGTTTTGCTGTAATATTAGTGGGCTGGTTTCAAACAATGCTTCAGTGGCAAATATACAACAAAGCTAGCAGCATGACTACTGGAGCACTCTGGGACATTGCAATGTTTTTTCTCAGAACAGCTCTTACATTATTATCATTTATTTACAATGTTTGTGTACTGTATTGTTTCAACCAGGTGTCATTGCAAAAAATATTGTTTTCTTAATGCACTCTGTCTAGAACATTTGAATGGTTTCAGAATAGCCCGGTTATCATTCAATCACACCTGTATAATGGCCTTGAGGGATAAATCATCAGATTAAAACCCAAACTGTCAGAGGCCCAGCCCGGTTGTGTGGAGGGGGTATTTGGATCATATCATACTGACTGATGGAATAGCTTCCTGATTAATAACTTACTTCCAGCCCGAGGCTGTTCACCATGCGTGGCTGCTGAGGTGTCTAAGGATGTGTCATTGAGTCCCCCTCTGTGAAGGAAGAGGAAATTCCTCTGGTAAAAGTAGGGCTCCGAGTATTTTCAGGCCTGTAAACCTGGAAGAGTCTGGGCATTCACTGAATCTTATTTACTGTAAACCTTTCCACTCACCCCAGCTCTGTCCACTCACCCCAGCTCTGTCCACTCACCTCACCACGCGTCTAGGCTTGACAAACAGCCACACCAACCATTTCTTATGTAATGAGCTGTGGAACATGGTGTCCGTAACATCCAGACTGCCCGTCCCCGATGACAGATAAACGGGGGGATTGCTATCCGGGGTTTTCTTTGAACTAGGTGGTTTTTGTGACTACCTGGCAATGTTGGACAGACCGACAGTGTCTGCTTTGAAAGTGGAAGCACTGATGATTCATCTATTATCCTGCATCCATTATCGTGCATCTGTTATTTTTTATCCTTTCAAATGAAGTCAAACAGGCAGATCATCCAGTGGACTAATGCAATGTAATCACATAACGTTAATGATGACTGGGACAAACAAACACACATGCACACTAATACAAACACTTACACACTCCAATCAGATAAGGAGCACTGCGAACATCAGAGCAATTCTTTATTGGATGTTTTATCTTTGCAGCTGCAAAGCTGGTGAATTGACATTAAAATACATGTTTTGAGGGAAATGTATCTACCTAGATAAAAGGGTTGTTGCACTTGACCCAATATTCTGCGACATAGTTCATTGTAGTCCGCTTATGCACACATAGTCTACTGAGGAAGAAGGGCTAATTTTAATGGTTTCCACTAATCAAAGTCTGCACAACGTTCTGTATTTGATTTAAACCGGGCACATGCCATTAAAACACACAACATGATGGTTGACTGGATTTTAGTCAGAAGCAGAATACAAAGTCTTTTCATATCATCGTTTTTTTCCCCATATCATCACGTCTTTAAAAAAAAAGAGTCAATTTTAATCAAATGCAAATACATTTTTTACAATGATTTTCAATTTTGTAACTCTTCCAGAGTGTTAGTTTGTCCTTATATTGTGGAATTATAACCCCCCCCAAAAAACATCAAGTGATTAATCGTGCTATGCATTTCACCCTAACAACATTTAACACCATCCCCAAAATGTCCTCATGGGTCAAGAGAACTGCCTTGGTTTGTCACTATGAGAGAAGGGCCCTGTTTGGTCATGATGGAGAATGGAGCTTCAGGCTTCATAGTGCTTTGCTAAAAGCTTGCTTCCTACGGTCCTGGGATCAATAGCCAATGCTGATGAGCTTCTCCGATCAATGCTTTACCCATCAGAAACCTCTTGTTTCAAGTTTCTCTTGATCAAACGCTAAAACAACTAGCTCATTTTCCTTTTGTAGTGGAGCACATGGTGTGAAGCTCTCCTTGTATCTTCCCATACTCTTGATCACCACACTGCACTTCATAGTCTTTATTTCCTCTGTGTTTGGAACAGTCCAATGAGCCTGATTTTCCAGGTGTTTAACCAAATCAAATAGCATACATTAGTGTTGTAACTCAAGACCATTTTAGCCCACTTATGGTTGATGGATGAGATCAGTAAATAGATGTGAACCTCACTGTTTTCCCAGCCTCTTCCTTAGAGGACCCCTGGCTGTTGGTTGCACTTCTGAAGTCGCTGTGGACTCTCAGCATAGCGCTGAAGGAAAGTGAACCCTTCCTTTAGCTGAGCTGGAAACCCTAGCTTTACAGGTGACTGTTCTTTCACTCTGATAATTGGTTCCGCAAGAACGGATCAAAGTAATGTGAAAGAGGATGAAGAAGGCAACGTTCACCGTTGTCCTCTCTTTACCCCACCTTCACCCACCACCCTTTACTAACCAAACTACCTGTTAAACCTGTCCTCCTCTTATTAGCCAAGGGATGTTAGCCCAGTGTGGTTTACAGCCCCCCCCCCTCTCTCTCCACACTGATTTAGAACTTCATCCCTCCTGAAAGATTCACACCGGTTGATTTGTTTTTTTTTTTATTCTTTGTCAGGAAGAGTGGCTTGGGTTGCCAGAGCACATTAGCCCACTCCCTAATTATCCACTTAAATTCTGTAATCCAGTCCGTCCTTTTAATATAATTAACTTACTTAATTCTTTGCTTTAAAAAGTCCACTATTTAAAGGATAATCTCCCTGCCATATCCCTTTTTATCAGGAACAAGCATTTACGGGGATAACTTACAAACAAACACAGAGAACCAATGGAGAGATGTTTTCCTCGCCTCCTTTTGATCCCTCAAACGATTTGGACATGGAAATCCCAATTAATTAGCGTTGTTGCTAAGGAGGCGCTTAAACGATCCAGCATGATTATGCTTGTGGGTTTCTGAAGATTGATGAAGAGTGTTTTGATGTGCTTGTTGTAAGCATGCGCCTTCCTCTCCCTCTGATGCAGCCGTTAAGACTTTGCCGTCTATTTCATAGCAACTTTAGGGACAGCTGTCCAATTTGTGTGTCAGTGTGACTGTGATGTTATTTATGACAGTGTGCCACATGGTTAGATGTCATGACAAGATGTGCCGGTCCCCTGCTTTGTCATGGAATCAAATGGACAGCTGAGCTGCTCGAGATTCCTCCTCCTGGTGATGGTAAGGGACTCATTACTAGTATTTCCACAGACTGGCGGGCATACAAGACAATCGTGTTCAAGGATGGTTTTTATCAATACGCCTCTTCTGGATTCTCAAAATTGTGTGGCGATAATAGCTGTGTGAGTGTGTTTGTGTGTGTTTGCGATTATGTGTACTTTCTGCAAGGGTCTATCCAAATCCCACTCAGATTTCCACAATAAAGTTCAGTGTTGGATGTGTAAATACATTAGGTACTGCAGATTCCAGATCCCTTCATGAAGTTGTTTGCATCCCACATTGATGTCCAATCATTTGTGCGCTGATAAAAGAAAACACATGGCTGGGTAAAGAAACGTGAGCCTAGATAAATAGGCTCCATGTACTCAAAGGGACAAAACACCATGCTACTAAAGTAGTAGTGTCAACCTCCCAGGAGCCATTAACCGCTTCATGTGTTTGATCTCTTCCAGACTTCTCACACATCTGATCTGTCAAGTTAGTGGCAAACCTTTGACTTAGATGACCAACTGAGATTGAGATTCAAATAGAGTTTTGAGATCCACTGGTTCAAAACAGCGCCAAATTAGAGAACATGGGCTGTTTGTTTGAATACCAGATAACACATTCAAGCAATATTAGTTGAGAGGGGACTTTTAATATCCTGGTATAAACCATATAAATCAAACCATGCAAATCATAGGTGTGATGTGAAGGCTAAATGAAAGTCCTGCTGGCTCTGTTTTAATTTCTGTAGTGTGTTTTATGGCCCTCCCATACACAAATCTGCCCTAGTCGAACAAGAGATAAAGACATGAAATGGAGAATCTGTGGTGAATAGTGTTTTACATCGGGTGCTTACGCTCTGTAGTTTTATCCAAGCACCCAGTCAAATGAGTCAAATGAGCTGTCAACATTCACAGACCACAGGGGAGCATGTTGAACATGGTAAGTATGGAGATTTGAATCAGTTGTGCTAGAAAAACAAAATGGCTTCCTTCTCATTCTTGTTTTGGTTGGTCTGGGAATTTTCTCTTGATATGTAAGTTAGAAAGCCAATTCATTTCTGCCTATCGTCACTACAAGTTATTGCCTCTTATGTTAACTAATTTCCTAAATTTGACAATATTGTCAAATGTAACATGATGGTCACAAACTCAATAAGTGAACGTTCAAATTTCACTACAGATTATTGATAATCGGTTTTATCACACTGACGTTCACATTTTATTTATTTTAATGAATAATAATCTTGCTGACCACATTGATGCCCGTAATATTGAATACACTGATGCAGTAACCGTTACAGTCGAGTGCTTTCTCTCCCATTGATGAACATCCGATCACCTCCTCCCTTAACGTTACATACAGTAACACACTCAACCACTGTGTCCCCTCTCTCCTCCCCTAACGTTATATACAGTAACACACTCAATCACTGTCTCCCCTCCCCCTCTCTCCTCCCCTAACGTTACATACAGTAACACACTCAACCACTGTGTCCCCTCTCTCCTCCCCTAACGTTACATACAGTAACACACTCAATCACTGTCTCCCCTCTCCTCAAAAACATCTGTTTCCCCTGTGAACAACTCCTTGCCATTTCCGTACTACTCCCTCTTGTGTGCTTACATGTTACCTGCAAGTGGTGCCAGGCAGGATTTGAACCCACCGTCTTGCCATTGTAAACGCCGTGCTCTACCAACCCAGATAGATAAATAAATAAAAAAGTCATGTTTTTCTCTTGCAGAGATTACATCAGGCCCGTGCAAGGTCAGACTACAAGTGTTCATGTGATCTTTCCCTGGAGGAGTAGATTATCCGTCTGTTTCAGCCTGGTATGATTGCAGGGGGTATCGTTATCACCTCGCAGCGGTCTGGCCTTCAGAAAGAGGATCACTTCTGGAGTGTTTCACTGACTCAAACAGCCGCAGGGACTAGTAACCCTGCTTGTCTTACGTCTCATGTACCTCAGAGTGGTGTGTGTCTGTGCGTGCACCGGGTTTATATACCTCCCTGTCTCCCAAAAAGTTGGAATGTAAATAAGAAGAGAATGCAAATCATTGAAACCCCCAATTCCATAGAAGATAGTACAAAGATCACATTTGAAATGTTGAGACATTGTTGTTATTGTTTTTTGAAAAATATACGCCCGCTTTGAATTTGATGCCAGCAACACAGTTCAAAAATGTTACAGAGACAACAAAAGACTGGAAAAGTTGTGTAATGCTAAAAGACTAAACCTGGTGGAATATCACAGCTGAAAGGCTGATTGAGACACATCGATGACCTTCCTGACAAAGAGGGCCACTGAGGGGAACTCACTAATGGCTCTGGGGCCTCTCAATGTCCACCGCAATGGGGCCTAAAACAGTCACCTGTCAAGCGGCTCCTGTTACGCCAAACAACAGTGACAGAGGAGTAATGACATGACTCAGTGGTTGTTCGACAAGCGAAGGCAATGACCAGAGAGCCCTCGAGTCAAAGTGCTCTTCCTGTAGACTGAGGATGGAGTCATCCAATCAAAGTGCTATTCCTGTTGACCGAGGAGGGAGGCATCCAATCAAAGTGCTATTCCTGTTGACCGAGGAGGGAGGCATCCAATCAAAGTGCTATTCCTGTTGACCGAGGAGGGAGGCATCCAATCAAAGTGCTATTCCTGTAGGCTTATGAGGGAGTCATCCAATCAAAATGATGCTGGTCAGTGGGAATCGGATTGGTCTTAGCAGACAAATATTCCTCAAACATGTATGTTAATATATATTTACTTAATTGGGTTCTTAATTAATAGTTAAGTGCTAGAAAAAAAAGGACTCATTGTGTACTGAAATGTGATATGTTTCACCACCCTAGTGACAGGAAAACTGTGGTCTGGCCACCTCTGCTCTATTGAGAATATCACTGCATTGTTTTACTGTTCAATGTATTTGAAATAACATGTAGTTTATTATTTTAGGTATGCGTGTGGTCATTACAAATGCAGTGTCTGTCTGTAAGAATTCACACTGCACCCTACATGCTAGGTGTTTGAATATTACTGTCTCCAGTGCTGCCTCCAGTGCTTTCTCCACTGCTGTCACCAGTGATGTCTCGTCTCCATGCTGCCTCCAGTGCTGCCTCCAGTGCTAATGCCATTGACAGATCATTGAATAATAAGGAAGATTCATTACTTTTGTTCAAGCTTATTGATTCGATTTGGATCTTAGAAATAGTAAAATGTAGGTTAATTTTGTCTTTATTTAAGTGAAAGAAATATAGTCCTCTGTACTTGCAGAAAACACACACTCTACCCCATGCAAACACAAACCCAAACACAAGCCATTTACACTCTTACCACACACCTAACACATACTGTATACCTGGTCTTGTTTCAGCCACAACTCAATAACAGAGTTTGAATGACCAGACTGCTCTGGTAAACGCATGCAGCTGTTATGTTGGCCTACAAGCTATTGTTCTCACCTTAATCGTTTCTGACTAAGCCGAAATATTCGCCAACGCTGATGCTAGTTCAAAAATAAAAGTATTCATCTGCTTCCAAGAATCCTGGTTCAGCAAAATAGAGTTGCTTCCAAAAGTAATGACATCTCATCTAGACCTACCATCTGTTAGGGGAGCTGTTTTCAGCACCCTGCAGACACTCGTGGACAAATATATATAAACACACACATGCAAACACACAAACAACACTTGCCGTACTATAGTGTACTGTACACAAGGACCTTTTGGGGTGTTACAACTAATTAACATTAAAAATCTATTTATTTTCTATTCTCCCATAAACATTAACCCTTAAATCCCTAACATAATCCAGTCTTTTAACCCTAACAGCAATTATAACATTACTTCGTTCCAGTTTCCCCTATAGCTAATCCCCAAGTCTTTAGTGCAGTTAGAGAGTGTGAAGAAGAGGGAACCACATCTGATGCTGCTCTAGTTCTTCTTTACACTGCTTGTGATACCGGGAAGTCTATACCAGAATAATGATGCACCAGAAGAAACACATTCTCTGCCCTTTTACCTCAATTGAGCGTTTCAGTGCCCAAGCCATCACAACAATTCATTACAACGACACAGAGTGAATAAAGGCCTTAGGTTATAATTGGTTACATATACATGTATTACCTCTTTTAAAGGGACATTCTCATTAGGGAGAATTCTCACTTTACCTAGGAGGACCTCTGAGTGCTGATACTCACAAGTATTGAGCAACACTAAGTACACACACAAAACGCACTTAAACTTGTGATGGAGGTTGAGTAACACACTCTACTGAATGGATGGGTGTGTTGTAGGAGCACACAGTATGTCCGGTCCTTTCCAGGCTGAGGGTGATGCTGGCACTCTGTTTTATTCCTCCAGCCAGATAGAATGGTCTGAGGGTTGCCAACATGTCTCTCTCAGCCTCTCTGCATGCTAACCTAGTCACAAACCAGCAGTCACACTGCCCGCTGCTCCGGAAATATGACAGCTCATCTGTCACTGACCGCAAGACTGCAAGTCCGCGTACTCCTGGATTTAAGTCGGCACGATATCGTGAATACAAAGTCATATTCTTCAGGGGTTTAGTCTGCTCTTCAAAGTGAAAGAAGCCTCAGTACCGAAATACTTAATTTCCTTTCCACGCTGAATCTTGCCTTACTGTCAGTCCTCCGATTGGTGTTGAAAATGCCAAATCAAGTGTTACAACAAAAGAGGGCTGTTTTTCTGTCCGTGTTCTCCCTCTCTCTCTCTTGCAA
>JACXGK010000854.1:57918-87327 GCA_016801125.1 Novumbra hubbsi
CCCCCCCCCCCCCCCCATAACATGCACACACATAACACACCCTCTCCTGGTGCAGACGGAGAGCCCCTACGTGGATTAGGCCAGGGGTGGTAGGGCCACTAAGTCTGGGTCGGGGCCCTAGTTATGTCTGCATTTGTTTGGGTCAAAAGTCTACGTGCTCTTCGTAATTATAATAGACCTCTAACCAATCAGGGAAGCAGAACTTCTCTTTGATGTCTCCGCTTGAATTTCAATTAGTGAGACGACACTCTATTGTCCCCTTGTTAGAGTGACTCGTTATTAGCTCCCATGCTGGGCTACATAGTTCAAACGTAGCTCCTCTCCTTTCGGAAAGCTCATTAGGCAACACCGCTGTTCGGTCTTTGGCTTCTATCAGCGCAATTCAGAGTGATTGTCCTCCTTGTACGGGCGAGTGACAGCTAATGCTCGGCTGCCCATCTCCTTAAAGAGGTTTAGTCTTGCACACCAATGTGTGTCTCTTTGCATAGAGCAATAACTGAAGACAAGCACAGCGTTGTTTCAAACCTGAGGATTTCAGAGTTTGACTCTCTGGGCTTAGTGGCTGCATGCCGTTTTAGAAGTCATCGGTCCCAATGGACATCAATCACGACCGTTTCCTACCTACCACCTATGTTGTTCTCCATTCCGCAGATCGAGGTGTTTGTTGACCCGACACAGCTGTTAATCTCTCAGGCAACTGCCTGCGGAGTGGGTGTGCTTAATCCTGACAGCCTTGCCTGGGCTAACGATGGAGGTGCAGTCTTCTTTTGTGCTGCCGACAGGGATTCAAGTGAGATAAAAGTAATAACTGGCCTGGCATCAGCTTGACCAGATACACTAGATTCCCAGAGTCCTTGCCGCTCTTCAAATAGCCATCCACGGTAATAACATTTAAACCATCAGTAGTTGTTAAATACCAAGCTCTGATGAAGACTTAATGATGAGTTTGTGTCCCAAATAGCACGCTGTATCCTGAATCATGCGCTACTTTTTTCTTGTGCCCTGTCTAAAGCTGTGTGCTATACAGGGAATGGAGTGTCATTTGGGATGCAGCTGAAGCACCCTGCCAGTTAATTAGAGTAAGGCTGTTGCTCTGCTCCGTCAATCTGGCTGTGTTCCAGAACCTTCCTCCCTCCGTTCTCTCTCACCTAGAGCTGATTCAAGGCTACGGGCACCCTACTGCTCAGCTTAGGGAAGAGCCACACTCTTATATGTAAACCCCCCTCCCCACTCACTTAGCATTCAAGGTTGCCATTTTCAAAACACAAAAAACCCCCGGGTTTTCCTATTTGTTGAGAAAGCAGTCTGAGGGCAGAACGCTGTTTTGTTCGGCCTCGCAGCCATAACAGTGGTTTCAGGTGTCTTGGTATCATGTTTTTTTTTTGTGGTGGAAATAACTGCGGGTGGTGGAGGATGTTAATTCGCTCCCATAACGATGTTCATTGGCTCCTTCTTCCAGAATGTAACACAATGGCAAGTTACAGCACTGGAAATATATTAGAGATCTGAGAGTCTGAATTTCATTGCGGCAACTCATAAGGTGACTCAGTAGTATGTGTGGCCCCCACGTGCCTGTATGCACTCCCCACAACCAATAACCATGCTGGATGATGTTGCAGGCAGCATAAATGGTGTCTCCAGGCTCCTTCACGTCAAGCTCAGTGTGAACCAGTTTTCATCTGTGAAGAGAACAGGGCGCCATTAGCAGACCTGCCAATTCTTGCGTTCTCTGGCGAATGCCAGTGGAGCTGCATGGTGCTGGATAGTGAGCACGGGTCCCACTGGAGGACGTCAGGCCTTCATGCCACCCTCTTGGAGTCTGAAACATGCCCACTAGTAGGGTTGATGCCCTTCTACACCCCTGTTTAGCTTTCCTTGTGTAATGGCCCGTCTCCTGGTATCTCCTCCAGGCTCTTGAGACTACTGGGAGACACAGCAAACATTGCAAACTTTGCAACAGCACGAGTGGATGTGCCATCCTTGAGGAGCTGGACTGCCTGTGCGACCTGCGACCATTTTCTTTTGCACAGTCTAGAAGAACAGAATTATAAAACGTTTTCTGTGCTCCAACGCTGCATGATGGTGCATATTAGCCGATCCACCCAGTAAGGACACGGTTCCCCCACCACAGTAACCTTGTGTGCCGGACCATTTAAACTGAGATGCTAAGCTAAGCATGCTACCACTAGTCCAGCCCCTGGGAATTCATTAAAGGTCACCTCTTTGTGGAAAGTCACTTCTCTCCCCAGCTCCAAGGGGACTATCAAACGTTGCTTTATATCATGAAGGTGATGTATGCTGTTGCTTGTGCATTATCTCCCCCCAGTCCTCTACCACCTCTCTCATTTTGTGTTCTCTCCTGTCCCCCCCCCCCCTACCTTCCGTCCTCTCCTAAACCACATTCTCTCTTCACCCCCCTGTCATATTTCTTTGATGGAAAATCCAAACTGACCGTTATGCCACTTTAGGAAAGACTTAAACACGACTCAGGTTTTCGTTGCCTCAGCTGCCTGTAACAGGCGGATTTGGTGAAGTCTGTGGGCATTGACGGCCCCGGCGTGTCATTGGCGGGGACAGGAGGACGGCATCTCCAAAGTCACCTTGATCTGGAGTAGCGAATGTCTTTTGGGATATGTTTAAGTGGCCACCTCTTCAACTGTTAGGAAACTGCATAGTGAAAATCACCACAAAAAGGAGAGAAAAAACACAAGCTTGCGCCTCAAACTGACCACTTACACATGCAGTAGTTCAAATTCAGGATGTGGCTTCGCCTGTGCAAATGAGCTTTCAGGATTGGCATCACGCAGGGGTTGCCTTGCGTTGGTGCACTCTAGTGACTCCTTGTGGTAGGCCTGGCACCTGGAGGCTTACTGAGGGTGGTTGAGTGGGCGTTCTCCTCCACGTAGTCACCAGTTCTTTTTTTTATAGGTCGGTACTGCTGGAACGATTTCCATACTGGCTTTCCCCAACCAATTGGAAGGGCAGTTGATGTGACATGGAGAGACTCAAGGAGGCCTAAACACCCACAGAGGGAGGCTTTCCTCTTCTGTCAAAGCCATTATTGCTCTCATCTGTATCAGTCAGCCGCATCACTTCACCCATCAATCACGTCAGCTAATCAGTGAATAGCCTGCCTTATATCAGATTCTTGCCTCCATATGGCCCCAATATACAGGACCCAGATTACCTTTCTGCCAAAAGCAATTGATGGTGAAATATGTTCTTATTGTCCCAAGTCCAGATCGATATAGATTCAGACTTGTTGCGTTTATGGTGATGTGTTGAGTCTCTGGTAGTTGCTGTCCTCTTGAAACTGCATCTTCCATCTTTGCCACTGGTGTTTTTTGTCCCAATACCAAAACAGATTACTACCCCTCCTTCGTACTGATGTTGCACCCTAAAGGCAAATAGCTCATATTTTGCCACTTTGAGACAGGAAGTGATTCTTTTGCACTGTTGGGATTCACTCCCACTACTGGTGGGTAGCAATTAAACCACCAGAGTATTGGTTCCAGAAACCATCTCCCTCCAATTACCCTCCCCCACTCCCAGTTTGCCCACCCCAGGACATGTGTTTCCTGCCCAGAGACTGCACCTACCCAATCAGATGGTGCTGCGACTTCTCCACATGGCTCCGGGGTTGTTACCATTCCTTTTATAAGTGACAGTGAAGTATTTGGGCGGTGACAATCGAGTCGATGTTTCGGTACACTTCAGAAACATGACCAAAACATAATACCCCCTTCACCTTAGTTCACGGGTGAGTTGGTATGTCAACTTTTTCTCCCCCCACATTTACCTCTGTAACTTTATTTTGGTACACCTAATGGTTTAGCTGTCTCAAATCGAATTCATTCTGATGTATCTGTGTCATGAAGGCCATACTGATTAACACCGACACGTACTTGGCAGACACAACAAATATAAAGTCCAGAATCAAGACTAGACATCGGCCGCTCAGTTGTGCAGTTATGATGCCAAAAACATACTGTAACTGCCTCATAAAGGACAGGTCTCAAGCCATTAGTCAGAGGGCTTTTGGTACCCTTTTGTGCAACACATGATTCAACTGATATGGATGAACATATCCTTAAATTCAAATTGACAGTCTCCACTTTCACTGCATCATTATTGCATAATAGGAATTCCAAAGTGCTTGAATACGGCATTAAGACAACGACCCTTGGGTCCAAACACGTGTGAAATGAACCGTATAAAAACACATGGAGAAACCTTTTTTCCTGCCTTCAAACCCTGTCAAAGACCTTCCCCATTTCCCCATCCCTTCCAGTAACAGACATTACCTATCTAATGACAGCACCTTTTATCTCTCCAAGTACACCAGGGGTCTGTCCTAACCCCTGCAAATGTATAAGTGTCATTCCACTTGGCCATTAGCAGTGTCCACTTTGGTGTTCCCTCTCGGTTTTCAATTGATTCCCGGCCCAGCGTCTGCCAGTCACGTGCTCCCCATACGCCACCAGCTGCCGGAATGGTCCGCCAGTCTAATTGTGTCCAGGGACCCCGTGCTGATAAAAGCTGTGCCCTTTTCCCAGCCAGACGTTCAGCCTTTTTTTTTTTCAGTCAGGCTCTCTCTATTTTTTTTCAGCTCTCGTTTTGTTGCTACGTGCTGTTGACTGTGAAACAGAGCTCTGGCTTTGGAGATTTTTTCCGGGTGCGTAGTTTTCGGATCCCATAAACATAATGTAAGTTTGGTTATTCGCCTCACCTGTTTCACCCCGCTCCTCGTTCTGTTACCCCCGTTGGTCACGTTCTGTTGCCCTTCTGTTCTCAACCCTGAATGTGGGGGAGGTTTCCATTACTCCATTAAGCCTTGTAGTGAAGACACAGTTCTCCCGTCTCTCCCCGAGGAGGCCTTCTGTTGTCAGGAGAACATAAACAAATGTGTTGGGCCTTCGCCGTCTGGCCCCCTGGCCTCGCTGTCGCCCTGTGCGGTCTTCTACCCCCCACCTTGGCAGATAAGAAAATGGCGATAATGGCTCTTTAAATGCCAGGTCCTGTTTGTTCTTTTTGGAATGCTGTGTGGTTATTTGTGTGTCAAAACACATCAAGACAAATACAGTATGGGACGTGTGTCCGTCCAAGGCATTTTGCGTATTATGTTTTCTGCAAAGCAACAATTGTTGTGTCAATGTGTGCAGACCAGTGTCTTTAGTTCAGTGTGTCTTCAGTTCAGTGTGTCTTCTTCAAGTTAGTGTGTCTTCTTCTGTTCAATGTTTCTTCAGTGCAGTGTGTCTTCTTCAGTTTAGTGTGTCTTGTTTAGTCCAGTATGTCTTCTTTAGTCCAGTGTGTCTTCTGTTCAATGTTTCTTCAGTGCAGTGTGTCTTCTTCAGTTTAGTGTGTCTTGTTTAGTCCAGTATGTCTTCTTTAGTCCAGTGTGTCTTCTGTTCAATGTTTCTTCAGTGCAGTGTGTCTTCTTCAGTTTAGTGTGTCTTCTTTAGTCCAGTGTGTCTTCTGTTCAATGTTTCTTCAGTGCAGTGTGTCTTCAGTCCAGTCTTCAGCGTCATTACCCCGTGACCAGGCACCCAGGGGATTTGACAGGGTGCTCCAAGTCTTTTTTGTTTGCAAGATATTATCCAATGTTTATCATAGTAATTTTCCGCCTTCCATTTTCTTCACATATTATACAGGCCTCTGGTTCCATAAGACTGACTTATGGAACCAAGCCCTACCACTTGTCACTGACATTACTAGATGCCCAATGTGGTCTCAGGTCTAGTCTGAGCTCATCTCCCTGGCAATGTCCCAGCAGCTGGTCTGTGGATCACCTGGCCTTCAGCTGGAGCAGAGGAGAAGGGATGCCAGATATGGACTGTCTGTAAGTTAGTGCTTTCGGTGCTTCAACATGACTCTTGAAGCTCAGTCCACGGTAGACTGGCCAACACATCTTTATCTTCTTTCCCAGTGGGGCTCGGGCATTCACTGTGCCACTCTCTGATTTAATTGGGCTTTTTGGATGACTGCCTTTCACCTTCAGCTTCCCCCAGCTCAGCACATCCCTGCCACGATAAACTTCTGGTGACAGAAAGAGGAGAGAGAAGGGCTGGTCAGAGGGAGGGAAGCAAAAGAACATTATAAAAATGGGGTGGCTCAAAAATGCTCAGTATTTACCTTTATCGAAACGCCATTGAGCTTGAGAGAAGTAATATGATGAAATAAAATAACAATACATTTGTGCCTTTAGAATGTTTTGCTACTTCCTAATTGCCCAGTCAGTGTACCTGCAAAAAGTCTTATTGGCAAAGCATGTTTCCAACCAATTACATTTTTCATTCATCAGCAGAAACTCTAGGCATTTTCTATTCGGAAATACCTGGCAAAGATTTCCAGGAAGGGCTTTGTTTTTGTCTCTTCATGTAGATAGCTGGGGAACTGTGAACCAGCATTCGGTAGAATGGTTGCGTTGTAATAAAATGCACATTTACTTACCAGAAATGATTGTAGGTGTGTACTAAAATGCAGAATTAGTTTTGGTTAACAGAAGGAGCCCCAGTGGGGTCCTTCTCTCTCCTCCTTCTGTTTTACTGAGACATGGACAAATCTCCTCAAACAAGCAATGCATGATGAGAGCAAGCAAAATCCTTCAGTCATTTCCTGGTTGAAAAATTCCACACAGTTCACTCAATTTCTGTTCAATGAGAAAACAGGCACTTTAGTGTAGGGAAACATTGTGCCATCAATATGTATTATTTTTAAACATCCAAAAATATTTTATATCTTTTGTAAACTGGTCAACCGAAAATAGTTCAGAGTGGGTGTGAATTAATTGCTGCTGTCATTGCTGTCATCTCAGCAAACTCAACAATGTTAGAGAAAATTAGGAATATTCACTTTAAATATAGAAAGGCCTACATGACAAAGAGAATTTAACATTCTAAAAGTTTCATAAATGTGTGTAAGATATGCATTTTGGAGCTATTGGAAAAATAACTCATTTGTTTGTCATTAGAATACTGAAAAACACTAAAGCAGGGCCAAATGCTGTGTGTACACTAGACAAACCCTGTGCTGGTACTCAGGCTCTTTGTCCAGCTACCTTTGGGCTCTTGGTAGGGGCAGTTTCGGTTCCTCGCAGTCAAAACTCTTCGATGTCCTTGCACGATAGTCAAATCAGCTTTTTTGGAGGCTAGGATAGAGGAGTTTCTAGCTATTTCAAAGAAATATCTGAAAACTCACCTTTTCATAGATTACTTTAAATAGTTCCACTGACTACGTGTTTAATCTTTGAACCCCACATGGTAGGGTGCTAGTGATTTGACGGTCTTATCTAGTCTAGTCTTAATTTGACTCTCCTGTCTTAGCCTGACTGGGACTCTTCTGAATTCTTTTGAGAATACCCCCCCATTCCCCACACCCCTCATTACTATGTAAATTAACGTATTTCACAGTCATTTGTTTTGCTGTAAATACATTTCTCAGCCACAATTAGGAGTTTAGAATATTTGCATAAGCACAGGAGGTCCATAACTAGGATGGACTTTAATTGCCTCTGCAGTTGAGGGCCGTTTTCTGTCATTGCTGCCTTTACACACGGCACTGTTGTCATGGCACCTGCACACAGCCCATCCGTCTACTGGGGGTGCTAAATTGATTTCAGGTAAATGGTTTCGGGGGAGTGTGCAAATGGCCCTGCAGTGGGGAGGAAGGGGGATCATTAATGATGTTTCTCTGTAAGAATTACTTGATGTGTTTTATTGTTTTCTAAATTGTGTTTTGCAATCTGTCTGAATCAGGTATAAGGCAGGTGAAAGGGGAAGTCTGGAAAATTGCTTTTAGGTCTTGTGCTTGCTGAAGAAATCTGCTAAGATCTCGTCAGAAGACATGTACTCTCTAGGGAAATGTCCACCTATCAAAGGACAACCTCCTTATTTGATTAAAAACACAAAAATATGTTTTTCTCTTCCCACTTTAGTGGTTGGGATTTGATCATGTCGAAAAATTATTGGATTCATGTTAACAATCTCTGAAAAGTCCCAGTTTTTTAAAGTCTACTTTTCACCTCACTCCATTATTTATTTATTTCGTCAGTGCTTTTTCACTGGTGGTAATTTTCCGTACAAGGGATTGATTATCAATCAGCCCACAGCCTCCAAGCTTTGTCACCATGAGTCATTCTGTCCGCCTAAGAAATCTTGTTGCAATGAGTCATTTTCTTAAAAAACTGAACCAATGTACACGTAAATCCGGATACAAAGCATCACTAGAATGGTAAGCAGTGGCCAGCAGAGAGAACTCCTATTCAATCAAACAACTGCTTTCTTTCCATGGATGTCAAATGATCCGTACTTCACATTTACCGAGCCATCAGGTATTCACGGAGCGCAGTAGAATAACTCTTGAGATCCCACTGCCCAGCACCGTCTGTCATGCATTGTAATCTGCACTGATAACCTGCGCCAACTTTAGAAAATAACCACTGTGAAGTGGGGTCAGGAACAGAAGCGTTGAGCGTTTATTGTCCATTAACAAAAGCTCCACTGTCACTTAATTTCAGCTTGTGCCCCTTGCCATTACTAAAAGCTACACGGTGCGTTTCTCATTTTAACACACCAGGTTCATCTAGGCATGGTAGCTACTGCAGCTAGCTTTTGAATTAAATCTAGGGAACATGTCAAACGACAAAAGGTCAGTGTTTGCCTATTTGTAACGAAGTTGTCAAAGCAAATGCCAACTGGGGGAACATCTTGGTGAACTGATGACAGAAACTCATTCATTAAGTAATGGGATGAATAAATTGTAACGTCAATTGCATGCCAGTAATATACATATTACTCATTTTTATGCCTGAAAGAGCAAAATATTTGTAGCTTGTCAGAGATAGAATGTAAAAATGGTCTCCTGTTGAATTTGTCCATTAGCCCAGGGCTTCGGTAAACATGTGAATCCTTAGTTTAAGGTTAAACCATGGCCCAGGGCCAGTCTTAGCCTGAGGTTAAGAACAATGCAGTGGGATTGTGCTTTGAGTGTTATGTATTAACCCATACTGTAACTAATTAGATTAAACATATTGTTTGGGCTACATGGCACTGTAATAAGTATTAAGTACAGGTTTCATAAAAGTCATTCATTTTTGTAATGAGCTTTGACGTACAGTAACATGTGAAAGCTGAACTCAATGATATTAGTGAACATTCAATCACCCAATTTCCATTATTTACACAAGTGGTTATATGTTGTGTCTAAGTTTGATTGACATTGGCATTTCAAATATTGTTTCCCTATGTCCAACTATGGAAGGTTGTGCCTGTCTGCTTTTTCTGTCTGTGTCCGTTTCTCTTTACCTTCCATATACCTTTCTGTCCTTTTGGCTTTTATGTCTGTGTCCCTTTCTGTATACCTTCCCTATACCTGTCTGTCCTTTTGGCTTTTCTGTCTGTGTCCCTTTCTGTATACCTTCCATATACCTGTCTGTCCTTTTGGCTTTTCTGTCTGTGTCCCTTTCTGTATACCTTCCCTATACCTGTCTGTCCTTTTGGCTTTTCTGTCTGTGTCCCTTTCTGTATACCTTCCCTATACCTGTCTGTCCTTTTGGCTTTTCTGTCTGTGTCCCTTTCTGTATACCTTCCCTATACCTGTCTGTCCTTCTGGCTTTTCTCTCTGTCCACCTGTCCACCTGTCCACCTGTCTTTCTGGTTCAGTAGCACACCGTTGCAGCTACTGGTTCACACCCCATAATACTGGAATGTTGAGCTGGGTTTATATTTCCAGTGTCTGATACGACCCCTCAGACTACTGAACATTTCCTGAAAACGAAATATACAGATTTAGAAACTCTAGTCCACCTCAGGGTTTTATGTCGCCAGCAGCAACATTACACCAAGTAATTATAAGCATGTGTAATGCATTAAGCAAATGGTAATCAAGCATTTGTGTCAGTGAAGGTATTTATCAGGTATTGCGCGGTCCATCCTAAACATACTAATCAGATATGTAGGAGTTTGGGGGGGATGGGGACATTGTTGTTTCAGACTGGAGGTGAGAGGTGTGGCCTAGAGAGTGCAGCCATGAATGCAGTAAAAACTACTTTACGCGTTCTTATTGATCAGCATTGGGGCAGGCGAAGCACCAGACACCCAGTCACCACACAGCTGGGACAGAGAGGAAGAGGCAAAGCCAGGAAGTTATCTCTCTACAAACTCTGTCCAGAATCAGCACATTGCGTTCTTACGGGTTAAGCAGACCTGAGCTTATTGCTTGCTTGGACCAACACTCCCATTATAAGGGTGAAAGCATCATGCTCTGGTAAAAAAAAAGTTCCCACCATGTTCATGTTTTTGCATTTTGTAAACATGGGAGTCAGAGTTACCATGGGGGTCATTGAGGTAAATGAAGTGCCTAATTAAGACCGTTTTAATTCTCTGTAAACATTGTATTGTTGAACCTATGTTCTGGATTAATGTTTCTCTGCCCCCACAGGGAATTTGGCTCCTAGTATCTCTGAAACAATTTATAAATCAATTTATTATGGAAACCAATGGGTTCTGTCTGGTTGGTCCTTCCAACTAATGGGTGGGGTTAGAGCCATAAACCAACATGATCTGACCACTGATGACTTTGTTCTGTACAACACTGCTTATTTTGACATCTGCTTAACAACTGCAGGGGAAATATGCAGCAAACATACCATATGTGGGAGATTTCTAATGGCAGTCATCAGGAAAATACAAGTACGCACTTTCAGAACAGCAGTCGTGAGTTATATTCAAGTTATAAGTCCCAAAAGGGGTTGGTATGTGATAAATATTACAGCTAAGAGCTGTTCTTAGGCACGAAACATTGCAGCAATAAAAACCCTGAGATGTTATGAATCTGTTGCCAATGCTGTGATATACAGACTGGGATATACACCTCAAAGCATCACTGAGGATTCAGATCAACGTTTTTTTATCAACCTGTCAACAAACCATAATGTAAAGACACATTAACCAGTAGAAATTACAACCCTTTTTCCAGTAAGGGTGGGATGTTGCGTAAAATGCAAATAACTGCACAATGCAATAATGCGAACCATTTCTCACAATATTTATTTGAAAATGATACCAAGACAACATATCAATTGTTTTAACTGAGCAATTATATTGATTTTGGAAAAATCTATTTATTATTTTGATGCCAGCAATCGGTCTTCAAAACAGTTGGTACAGGGACATGTTTACCACTGTGCTGAATCTCCTTTCCTTTAAACAATACTCTGTAAGCATTTGGAAATTGCAGAGACCAATTGCTGCAGTTTTGTGAAGTTGATTCCCATTATTGCTTGGTATAGGACCTTAGCTGCTCCACCGTTTGGGGTCTCCTTTGTCTCATTTCTTGTTTAATAGTGCACCACATGTTTTTAATGGGTGACAGGTCTGGACGGCAGACAGGCCAGTTATGCACTCGGACTCTTAAAACGGCACCGTGCTGTTGGTTTGTGGTCTGAAATAAGCAAGGCCTTCCCTGAAAGAGATGTGGTCTGGATAGCTGCGTATGTTGCTCCAAAACCTTGCACAGCGTTAAGGTTAGCTACATGTGTTAGCTACATGTGTTAGCTACATGTGTTAGCTACATGTGGGTGCCATATTGGCGTGGGGTTAACACTTACTTGGTGGCACAATTTGATTAATGGGATCTTTGGAGTGCCATGTTGATTCTTGGAAACGTGTGTATAATAGAGAAATGGGTCAAGTTGTGTGGTGTCTTTTTATATTGTAGTAAGAAAGTCAATGGACCCCTGAGACAAACAATCAAAATGACTTGGTGGCTCTTGAAACTCTATCCTGGCAAAGTCATGCACTGGTGTCCAGTGGCAAGTCAGCTTGAACCCTCAATCTGTTGTCATTCTGACCTCTACCCCGGTTGTACTCTGACAGGACACCTTTACCTGAGTCAAAGCAGTAGGTGACCCCGGAGACGCTGTTTCCGTGCGGTTGGCTGCGTCCCTGAAACAGTGAGTGATGCCGTTGTGAGTCTCTCAGGCGGTGCGTCGGTCAGGCGGTGTGTCTGTCAGGCGGTGTGTCTGTCAGGTGGACTAATGGACACGGCCGCACTTGGCCGCCCGCAGACTGACAGGTGCCAGCTGGTGCCCACGTCAGCCTCCCTGCCTCCCGGGACGGCACCGGGGATGCCAGCTCATTTTACCCGGTTGAAGGGTGTCCCGCTGACTCATTGAATGCCTCATCTGTGAATCTGAAGGCTGCCACAAGCTGGCGGCTGTACAGTACAGCGTTGGCAATGCATTGACTTAAGTGATAAGTTATAGCTCTAAGAAGTGATAAGCGTCATAAGTTATTAATCAGTGGATGAGAATATATCTGATGCCATTGCTGACAAAACGAACATCAGAAGCTCTTGATAGCCTCGCGATGAACATTTGAGTTCCTAATAAGTGTCTTGAGATGCTGTTCCCCCATATAAAATAGGATGACCCACCTGACTTGATTGAATTGCTTGTCACAAACACGCTCGCGTCTTAAAATTCTGGACGGCTATTTTAAGACGGCGTTTAATGGTTTTGTTTTTAACCGGATTTCACACACTTAATAATCAGAGGTTGCCTTGAACACCTCCGCAGATGAACAGGATCCTGCTACATCGCGGCTTCCCTCCGACTCGCAGCGTGACTCACCTTACCTGGAAGGAAAGTCACACAACTGTATCACTTGAATTGCTTGTCACACCCAAACCCCCGATTGATTAAACCCCGGAGGAGGAGGGGCGGAGGGCATAAACAGCGTCCGTCCGAATTGTCACAGTATCCAGCCCGGCATATCGGGTTCTCCTGAGAGACAGGCTAGTGACAGAATGGAACCAGTCAGGGCTCCTGATGAGCTCATGTCTGTTTAATGGCGTTTTGGCGTTATCCGCTTGGCCTGAGCTCAGCCGTGCTACTTTCCTCCAGCAGCTCCATGTCCAGGGCTCCTGTGATTGCAAGGCCTACAGTGACGGGTAACTGGACACTGAGGTGCTATGAGTAGGGCTGAAGGCTAGTTTACCTGATTGGGTCTTTAAGGAAGCACCCTGTAACTTAAGTCCCACTGAGAACTGGAGAGCAGAGGCTATTAGAGACAGGGGGCCCTCATGGCTTCTACTTCAAGACTGATGCCTATCTTAAATGTTGCCATCACAGGGCCTTGATTGACGCTTAATGTGTTTATAACCAATATGCCTACATTGTTAGTGGTGGTGAGTCCTTTTTTTTTAAGCATTTTTTTGGAGAAACTGACTCCTGAAATTACCCCTCATCCATAGATTTGTGATTTTCTGGCGTAATTAAATATCTCAACCATATGTTCTGTTGTTGTTTTGATGGGGAAAAAGATGCTGCCGTTTAGTTTGACTGCATCTGTAATTGGCCCAGGAAGAAACCTGCTGCCGTATGTAATCATGACAATGACAGAATGCATCAGTGGTGTGTATTTTATACTTGTTGAAGAGGCTGTGCTAATCTCTTGCGTGTGCGTAGTGGGCACATACTGTATTTGGAAGTAACAATGCTGTTGAACACAGTCCTGTCCTTTTTCAAAACCTTCTCTATTAAATGCTTATTGAATAGTAGCCAAAGATATCCTGACTATTTTCATTTGTTCACTGGGTTTTTGCTTCAACGGCAGGATCACCCATTGTGTGTTCTATAGAAGGAAACGCCAACGATGGCCTCTTGCAAGGTGTGCACTTCAAAAAGCTTAACTAAACCCAATATTTTGTCCATATGTGGTTCAGCATTATTATAAGCTTAGTGTTGAATAACCAATTCAGATTTTCTTTCTCTTAAGAAGGGTGTTAAGGGCTCAAGCAATAAAAGGAAAAATAGGGCCAAAGGTTCATACAGCAATAATTCACACATTCTTGAAATGCAAAAGTATTGACAGTTAGGCCACCAGAGCAAAGGGTCTGGTTGGTGTTGACATAAAACAGGTTGGTAAAGACACGGCACTCAGGTAGATGTTATTAAACAACCATGTGATTTACCGGCTTTGGCGGTGGACCAAGAAGACATGGTCCTGGTTCTCTGAAGCTCAGGGCTTGTTGTCCTCCCTTCCGCCCAGCGTAAACACCACTCAGCGGGGCCGGCCCACACAATTAATCACCAATGCAGACAAATATGTGGTTATCCATCCTTCTTATAGAGCAGGGGTGGGCAAACTGCGGCCCGAGGGCCAAATGCGGCCCGCGAGGCTGTCCCATCCGGCCCACGGAATGTAATAAAATTTGTTTGGGGGGAATTAAAAAACCACCCCACAGCCCATTCTTATACAGTCAGAATTTTAACTATTTACATCTTATATGGGATCTACTGTACATATGTAATGTATGTTTTAACTTTTGCCCTTTTCTGGCCTCCAAATCAATTATGATTAACAAATTACAAAAACAAATGTGGCCCTTCATTTCATTTCAAAATCCTGATGTGGCCCCCGAGCCAAAATACTTGCCCACCCCTGTTATAGAGGCTTACAGGCTTTTTGAGTCTTTCGGCTCTTGAGTATGGTAAGAGGTAAGAGGTGAGAGTGGAACCTTGGTATATCGACATGGAAGATGAAATAATGCATTCATCTGGAGTTGGTATGAGAGAGGAATATAGCATCTGGGGCAGCTGACATGGTAGTGATGACATTCAGGAAACAAAGATTGGGCACACAAAAGGTTTTTCAGGCTGTGTCTACATAGGCTGTCCAACTCTAATCTTTCCAATAATTGATGCTGTCCCATCAAATGTGTATCAAAGCAAACGGATATGTTTTCACATCAGAAAAGAAGACAGCAGTTACCTGAAATAATGTTCACTCTATGTCTAGGGATGTGTAGGTTTCTCTAGGCTCCAGCCTTGGGATCAGGGTCCTCATTCACAGCCTTCTTAATTCTTTGCAAAATGTTCTCAATTAACCAATATGCTCGCATCTGTAGTTTGGGAGCTCCAACCTCTGCCCTTGGCAGCGACTAACTTCCCTGTTCAGCCGGAGTATCCCTTAGTACCACAGTTTGGCATGCAATTACATGTCCTTTGTTGAATGATCGCTGGGCTGTCAAGCTCCAATACCGCAAGGCCAGATGATGTCCGAAGAGAGCCGTCTGGTCAAGCCCTGGAACACCATGCCAACCGGCTTGTTAGGGCTAATGAGCTGATATAACTCATCCTCAATGAGAGTGGAGAATGGCTGGGCCCTTTGGGACCACGTAGAATCATGTTTGGATCGACCCAGGTGCCCCGAGCCCATAGACTAGACCCACTATGGCCAAGGGGATGGTTTTAATTTGATGTGGGTTGTTTGAAAGGACTAGCTTACCTGCCACCGCAGCTTCTGCATAAATACTGACTTTAGCTAAACTACCTCTGCATTGTAAATATCAGCATGTTGCCACGGATATGGGTACCAACAGATCACAAACGCTGTGTGAGCTTCAAAGGGGCAATCTGTGATTGCTTCTTCCGTTTTTGCAATTTTAAATGAATGCCCCGTGAGTCTTAGTTTAACAGTTTTTCCCCATCAGCGCCAAAACAAAAATGTGTCACAATGTAATTCTGTTCGACAGTAAGGCCTCGAGTTGTGGTGTGCTATACGAAGTTCTACCTATACATTTTGGAGTGGTTAAATCATCCCTCACTTTTTCGTCATTGTTTCTAAGGGCCCATTTAAGGAGGCTGTGTGTGTGTGACATTGTGTCTTTCCTGGGCAGACTGCTGTATACTGTCTGAACACACCAAACCAGGGCAGCAGCAGTCTGATATTTGTGTAGTACTAACAGCCTTCATATTCATGTCAGGTTGTGTGTACTATGACGACAGTACACATCCTCGTTCGGGACAGCTGCTAAGTAACAGATCCCAAACACACAGTGTGGGGGCTGGAGGGGTTGTTTCTGTCACAGGGAACATACACACTTCATAATGCGTCTCCTTTCCAGAACGACTCAGGTCAGGGAAATGTCATTTTAAAGGGATAGAAAGAACGAATTCCCTGAAAACTGGAAGCATCTGTCAACCCAGGTGAAGTTTTCTGAACAGACTGCCCTAGTGCACTCACCCATCAACACATGGCTCACTGTCTATCAGTTGTTTACACTTCAATAGCAACTTCATTAGACAGATGCCATTCAGTGAAGTGGTGGAGGTCTCTGCACTACCCGCCAGGCGGGTCTTTGCTTATAGAGGAGCAATGGACACCTATTCATTGTTTCCCTGATGACTTCCTTGGTACACATGCAAGGAAGTCATCAAGGCGCAGTATGTACAGTACTGATTAGGTCACTGTGATTTTGCATGTCCACATCGCTAAATGCGAGAGCTTCTAGTGTTCTAGGCAGAGCTGGTAGACCATGAACAAGACACACAACATATATTTCAGCCTTTAGAACCGCACTAACAGCATTGTGGTGACACTAAAAAGTAGAACTTCTCTTGGTCCGTATGGAAAAACATTGTTTTCTGTAGTTTTAATAAATGATGCTGGAGGTACTGTTTAGCGTAGACTGCAGCTTCTGTACGCTCCTCTACAGTTGGGTTCTTTGAAGTGTACAGATGTAGGGTCTTAATTTGAGTCGGTTTTCTACAGCACCACAATAAATTATACTGCAGGAAATGAATCAGTGCCTTACATACTGTGCCAGCTGGGACTGATACCCCCAATGCCGAAACAAGGGGTCCATTAAATTCTATAGAACCTGGATACATTTGCTGGACAGGGAAAATACACGGAAAATACTTGCAACAAAAGGATAACCAAGTTGATATGTGGCATCTGTACAAGAGCCCCTCTCTTCTTTGAGAACAGGCTATCGGCTCTCCACACACAAACCCAGCTAATTTACTTAGAGGAAGCTCCTGAACACAGCTCAGAAACTCACTGGATATCCTGATCCTACCTCTTCACAAGAGCCTCTTCAAAGAGCCTCTTTAAGAAGAGTCATTATTGCACGCTCTTATATATCACCGTAGCAACATCAAAAAACAGATCTGGGAATTTATTGGGATACAGTTAAGCTGCAAGTTAAGCATTTTGGGAAAATGTTTTAGCTTGTACATTTTAATGAGTCTAAAAGTGTGGCATTTGCATTGTCCTGGGCTGGGCCTATTTACTTCCCGGCAATCAGGGGCAACAAGGCAGTTTCGTCCCGCCACTCTGCGTCTGTCCAAAGAAAGGGGGGAGAAGCTGCCATGATATCATAATCACTTGATTTAATTAAAGATGAAAGCGCTCGCAGCAACACCCTTGTATTTAACTAGGATGTAAATCTTTCGTAATACGAGCAGACAAGACGACAAGCAGCAGGAACTTCGTTGCTGTAGCAACCTCCCCAAAAGAGTCCAAAAGAAGGTTTTGGGGTGGGCGGGAGTGGGGGGGGGGATTTGATTTCGGGTGCCAGTTCCCTGATTGCCACATTGTGGACATTTGGCTTCTGTGGCGGCGCTGCGCTCACCTGTCGTATGTCATCAGGCTGAGGGCTTCCGGTGATGGATCCCAGGCCCGTCTGCTGCCTCAGGCACTGCCTACATCCCCCAGAACCACCTGCTACTGATGAATCCCTAATCACATTACACACAGAAGCAGATATAAACATTTACGCATGACTGCCTGAAGCACACAATCACATGCACCAGACACACACACACAGTCCACCTGTACCGATGGCCTCCAGGGGTGGCTGTACAAGGCCACGCCTGCATCTGTTGGGAGACGCCACGTCACTCCTGGTCACTCCAGGTCACTCCTGGTCACTCCACGCCACTCCAACCTGCTGCACGTCACTGCACGTCCACATCACTCCACGCCAACCCACCTCACTCCAGGTCATTCCATATCACTCCACGCCAACCCACCTCACTCCAGGTCATTCCATATCACTCCACGCCAACCCACCTCACTCCAGGTCATTCCATATCACTCCACGCCAACCCACCTCACTCCAGGTCATTCCATATCACGCCAGGCCACTCCACGCCAACCTATGTCACTCCACGCCACTCCACATCATGCCAGGTCATTCCACATCACTCCACGCCAACCCACGTCACTCCAGGTCATTCCATCCCACGCCAGGCCACTCCACGCCAACCTATGTCACTCCACGCCACTCCACATCACGCCAGGTCATTCCATATCACTCCACGCCAACCCACGTCACTCCACGCAACCCCACGTCACTCTATGACACGCCCCTCCACGTAGCTCCACCCTACCCCACGTCCCGCCAGGTCCCTCCACGTAGCTCCACCCTACCCCACGTTACTCCCAAGCCTCTTTTTTATCTTTTTCTGTCCGTTTGCCCCTCAGTCCCTCTCCACTTTCTCTTTCTCTCTTCTCTCTGATTCTCTTCCCTCTCTTCCTTCTCTTTTTCTCTATCTATTAGTCATTTCCTGAGAAAGTTTTTTAACAATTCAAGGCGTAGCGCTGTAGAAAGAGAACATTATTTTGCCATGCTCTTCCGTTCCTCTGAGCTGTGTTCGATACAGTCCTTCGTCCTCAGCAGGCTGTGTTAAGGAGCCCATCCCTCCAGCTATTGTCTGGCTGTCACCCTCCCAGCTAACAAGGCTAGCTCCGTCCGCAGGCTCCCCAGGGAAACGAGGATTGCTAATTTGAGCATAGAGAGCCCGGTTCTCCTGTCGGTACCAGCCAGGGACCATTTCCCAATGCTGTCTTCGAGTCTCCATATGCCACCCAATCAAACTGAACCAATCTCCACAGGCACAGATTGGCTCAATCAATCAATTCAGCAAATGTACTTTGCAAAGCCCTTTTTCTATCAGCAGTTGTCAAAAAGTGCTTATACAAATACCCAGCCAGAGCTCATCTTAAATCTCCTAACCTGAGGAGAAATGAAGGTGAAAGCAGAGTTAAAAGCTATTTCCTTAGTGGTTACTGTAATTCTAAAGGGGTTGTATTGTTGTTATCTGATCCTGCGGTTTAGGGCAACTTGAACCTGGAAATGGCAGTCTAGTGCACATTCAGTGTTGACTCTGCCTCACTGTGTAATGCTCTTTCAGCCTCCTCCATGGATACAAAAAAGACTGCTCACCCGCCATTAGTGGTGATTGCTGTATCATATATCTGCTCTCACTACCTGGTAGGAGAGAAGAGTGTGGGAGGAGGAGAGGGGGAGCAGTAGGGAGAAGATGGAGAAGAGAGGAGGGAGGTGGACGGGATGTGAGGAGGAGTGAGGGAAGGTGGGTATAGGAGGGGAGGGATGAAAGGGGAGCATAGTTGAGATGGAAGGAGAGAAAGGACTGAGGAACAGCATGAGAAGAAGAGTGAGAAAGAAGAGGAGCGAGACAGGAAGGACAGATGAGGAGGAGAGGTGTCAGAGAAAAGTGAGTGAGGAAGAGCAGACTTGTAGGAGTGAAGGGAGGGGGGAAGACGATGATATCGAGTACGGTAGAGAAGGAGTGGAAGAGAGTAAGGAAGAGGAGGTGATGAAAGAGTGAGGAAGACGAGAATACAGGAAAGAGGAGGACACTGTCTGCAGGCCACAGACATAGCAACAATGCCAGGAGGTGTCCTGAGACTGATCTCCTGCCAAATATCAACCCAGTCCTCATCGGATACTGCCTCTAGTGGCGCAAGGCCGTTCTCCTCACCACCTGTGCTCATCCATAAACTTTCCATCGTGCATATTAACTTCCTGTCCTGAGCTACTGTAAACCAAGTGCCAACTGAGCCTCTCCCAAAACGAAGTGTGTGTTGCTTTAACAAGGCAGTATTACAATCTTTACCGGCAGCTGGCTGGGAACAACCATGACCAGATCCCGTTTTAGTAAGACTTTTTGGGAAGTTGACGCCACTGGGTGTCATAAAAAGCAGCGCTTCCTCATCCAGCGAGGGTCTTAACAGAGCCCTGGTTGGAAGTAGTGGACTAAAGGTAACATGGATCCTTCGTGTGCCAGTCATGTCATTGGAACGGGGGCTCTGAAACGTTTTCCAGAAGTCCGTGAGGAAATTGCTGTCTTCTTGACAAATGGGATCCAATTGATGCAGTCAGTGGATAAGTAAATGTTTAGAGCCGTGTAATGGCAATGTCACTCATCTGGGCTTCTGGCAGAGACACATTATCTCTCTTTATCTACCTATTTATTGAGATATCCTCAGTCCCTTTCTCTCAGATAAGCATTCTCCCATTCACTCCCCATATGTCCTGTATATTACACTATCGTCTGTGTCTCTCGCTCTCTTTGAGAACAGCCAGGACGAGGGAAGTGAGCCCGACAGTTGAGTAATGGGAACCCTTTCTTCTCTTTTTCATCCTTCCCTCTCTCTCTCGCTCTCTCTCCCTCCTTCCCTCCCCACTTCTTTCTTCTCTCAGTGCCTCTCAACTCCTGTGCCGATAAAGGGTGTTGTTCTTCGCTGTAATCTGCATTCACTAGGGTGGGACCGTGGATGGGTGTGTGTGGTTGTGTGTGTGTGTGTGTGTGTTATTGATCGTGACTGCAGTGGTTTAAGTTTCGGCAGCTGTCTCTGTTTGCCCTGATCACATACTTTTAATTGGGGTTCATTTCTTAAAAAAACAAACTAAGAAAGAAATACATATTACCTTCTTTGAACGATGTCGCCTGTATGAATCCTTTTCAACCTAATCAAATAGCAGTAACTTGCTATTGATGCGTATTTATTTTCCAGTTCATCTGTGTCATCCACGCCTTCTTTCTCTGGGGTATACATATGAGGTGACACAAATGCCAAACTCCCCATATTCATTTATCAACAAGGGGAAGTTATGATTGAAACAGTAATGAAATGTGACTGAATTTTATTGACCTTCAAACATAATGTAATGTCTGCACACTGTAAATTAATTTACAGTACTAGAACAATCTTTAAGAAGTTAAAAATAAATAATCTGTCTGGAAGAGGACCCGATTTTAGTTTGCCTCCACACATGAATGGCTCATGAAATAAAACACAACTTTCCTTGGATCACAGATGGAGTGTTAAGAAGTTGTTTAAAACTTAAACTATAATCAAAGTAGTAGTTTTTTGTTATTTGGAACTGTTGCCAGAAGAAAGCTTCTACTCAACAACAAATAATGTTCAAAGCTTGCAGCTTGCTAAACATCACAGCAGGTTGTATATCCAAATGAAATGTATTTTTCGATTTTTGGCCACATCAGGATGGTCATGCAAAAAACACAGCCTAATCTCCACTATAGTATGGGATATTGTGCAGCTGTGTTGCTTCCAAGGTCCCTGGAAAATGAATTAGAATAAAATGACTACTGGATGGAATATTAACAAAAACTGAACTGTTTTAATGAATATAAATCTGAAAATATTTGTAAATGATTTAAATTGGGTATGTATACATATTTTGTTTGTATAGTATGATTTCGTGTTTTCAGCCCTTGCCAGGGCATACCAGCAGGATAAGGAGCCAGAGCATTCCCGCAAGATCCGCACAAAACATATATTCACTGACCACAGAATCAAGCTTTTGCATCCAATGGCCCTGACCTAAACACCCCTTGAATGAGCTGAAGATGAGTCCACAAGCGAGGAACAAGGTTTAATTCTGCATGGAGGGTTTCTTTCATATCATATAATTATAGTTTTCATCTTGCATCAAGTATTATAGGACAAGACTCTGTTGTCTTGGCACGTTGGGGGTGATGGGAGGGTTACCATTATTTGAGTCCAAAAATACTTTTGAAATAATAATTTAGTTTTCTTTGATCGATTTCACTTCAATCAAATGTTTGATTTCTCTCAAAGTTTGATTTCTCTCATATGAAAAATTGACAGTGTAAAAAAATATGATTAGACTTTCATGCTCATAATTACCAAGGGGTATCAATAATTCACATAAACAGTATACTGTACACATACAAACGTTGTTTAACACGTGTGTGTCTGCGTGCGTGTGTTTGTGTGTGTTTGGGTGTAGTTCGGTTTGTCTGATGCTCACTAGGTTCCACTCTTCCCACCTTTACAGACGTGCATTTCCATATTAAAAAATATTAGCACATGTGTTTGTCTGTTTGCACCCTTGGATGAATATTCCTGAAAGTTTTATGCAAATCAACGCTGCCATCCTCTACCAGGCACTTTGCATGGACGATGACACGGACACTCCCACTATGGATTGTATTCAAACGAGGAGTGCTCTCCCATGAGTGTGTGTGCGTGTGTGTTGGTCAGTGTATACAACACCTGACTCATGAAAGTAAGCCTGCAAGGGAAGCTGCTCAGACGGGGGTCACAGGGAGATGGGGTGGTTCAAAGTGACAGTCTGTGTTGTGTGTGTGTGTGTGTGTGTGCTACGTGTGTGTGTGCTACGTGCGTGTTTGTGCACATGCCCCTGTTGACAATCTCCTCCCTGCTGTGCCTGGACGCTTAAAAGCATATTGTGGGACTCTGTGTGTGTCGTGTGTGTGTGTTTAAGCATACACATCCCGTTCTGCAGGAGGAACCTCTCAGAAGGAGCCGGGTAATGAGCTTCTGTTACCCTGAGGCCAGGAGGAACTGGTGTGGAGGCATTGACGTTCCTCATTGTCTTGGTTGGAGGGCATTCGACCCAGCTAAGAAACATGACATGCTGCCAACGGACCATGTTGCCATGTGTTGCTACGTGTTGCCATGTGTTGCTGCGTGTTGCTATGTGTTGCCATGTGTTGCTGCGTGTTGCTACGTGTTGCCATGTGTCGCTACGTGTTGCTATGTGTTGCTCTTGTTCTTTGAGACCCCTTGAGATTGCCTTGACCCCATATAAATGCACAAGTCCCTTGGTTTTCCATTTCTGTGGAGGACGTTTCACAGTACGATACCTACATAAGGCATTTCAATTTACTGCACTCTTACGGAGGTTGTGGTATAAGGGCAATGTACCACGGCTAAGCCCTGGGCCCAGGCCCTCCACAATGCAACATGGCTGAGAACAGGCCTTACCATGTCTGATACCACCTCATGCCTTATGGCCTAAATGTAATGCCCTTTTCATCTGTATTCTGTTAACCACCCAGTTTAGAAATATGCATATTCTAAGGCTTTCAGCCAATCACGGTTAAGGGTTTAAACCGCATGGTTTATGCACATAATTTATCATATTGACTGCCTTTTTTTCACTCTTATGTATGAAAGGTTAGTCAAATGGTACTAGAGTGGAAACACATGGTAGTTGTTTTGCAGATCTAAAGCGGTCTGGCTAATTTCAAAGGCTTTCTATTTCAGAGTGATTACATCTTAGTGCTCCACAGCTCTTCAGCTGATGACACACCTTGATTGAATCCTTATTCAAGCCTAATTTGGATGGAAACGCTCCTGGTGCCTCAGCAACCGGCTTTAGAAGTGTAGGCTGTAAACTGAGTACAACGCACTATTCACACAGGTCTATAGAATGTTGATGATGATGTTATTATTACCACAACAGTGGATGTTTTCCATGCGGCCTCCAGGATCACCTATATCATATTGATGTGTGTGGCCAATAACAATATAACCTTGACTGTAATTGCTGTTGGATGTCTCAATATTGAGAGGGTTAAAATAAGAATTTAAGTAAGAATGTTAAATAAATATTTGGGTCGCATAAAATTGCCCAGTAGCATGACATTGAACTGAAAAGTCCCATCTGGCTAGACAAGTATTGGTTTAGAAGACCAGATAGTAGTGAAAACTGATGCTGTCCCATTGAAAGACAGGCGGGCACCGCCTTCTCAAACAACGTCTGCAAACCTGATCCTACTTTTGATTGTAATGGTTGTGTCTGTCAGACATGGTGAAGTCACTGTCAGACAAGGTGAGGTCACTGTTGGACAAGGTGAGGTCACTGTTGGACAAGGTGAGGTCACTGTCGGACAAGGTGAGGTCACTGTCGGACATGGTGAGGTCACTGTTGGACATGGTGAGGTCACTGTCGGACAAGGTGAGGTCACTGTTGGACATGGTGAGGTCACTGTCGGACAAGGTGAGGTCACTGTCTGACATGGTGAGTTAACTGAGAACAGTGATTTTGAACCCTAACCCTTGGAATTCACCTTTTTGCACCATTGAATGTACCCAGAGAGATGTGGGAGATAATCAGTTGCAGTATAACTTTTGTCCTTCCTCGGTTCCCGTAGCATTTTGGTCATTCTGACATGTAATCTGTTAATGATAGTGTGTGTGATAGAGGGCTCTGTGATCATCAGGCCAAACATTTAGACAGGCTGGTATTGATCCACTGCAGGTGTGTAATCAAGCCGAGTATTTGAATAGGGACTTATTGGATGTTCAAGGTTATTTGTGTAGGTGAATGGGAAATGTGTGTATGTTATAAAATGTCTATATAACAGTGTGTGTGTGCGATCAAGTGTATATAATAAAGTGTGTGTGTGTGATAAAATATGTATAATGAAGTGCCTGTGTAATAAAGTTTATGTGTGCGTGATGAAGTGTGCATGTACTGCAATATGGTGTTGAAGTGTTATTCTTAGGCAGGTGTATGCTTAATTTATTCTCGTTTGCGGGAGTAGTATTCCAGTTCCACAACGTTATCCTGAGGTTATATGAATGTCTTTGTACTCACACATCAGAAGATAAAGGTCACAGTGGTTTGATCTGGAAGGGCGCAGCGAAGAGTGGGATCAAGCCCGGTTCTATGAAAGCTCAACACCAATATCGATCCAGTTTCCCTCCAACCCTACACTCCCCCTTTTCCACACCTTATCATCCAACCCTCCCCTACATCCCTGCCCTACACCCCTCCCCTACACCCCTCCAACCCTCCCCAACACCCCTACATCCCAACCCTCCCCTACACCCATCCCCACAAAATTCAAAACACCTGGTGTTCCGGGGTTATTTAAACTATGCACCTCCCACTCTGCAACTATACAGGAACACGGCTGACCACCTCTGAATGGACAAACAAAAATCAGTTGCTTAGCAACCATACAGCAAAGGATTCTGTGGAAAGATCATGGAATTCCGATACTTGCATAATTGTTATGATTGGAGCACAGCTGTCAAGGTTGTCCTATCAGTGTTAAAAACCCTCCGTTCTCATCGAGCTCATTAATTGAAGAATGTTCCTATTTGAAGGCTGATGAAAAGTCAGGGCATGTCGTGGTGTACTGGGAATGGAATGTGAGTTAAAGAGACCAGTGCCCGGGCTATGAGAACCGCCTCTGACACATCTCTCCTGGCCTAAACAAAAAACCCTCTCCCTGTTTTTTTCTGTCTTCCTATCCCAGGCCCAGCTCCCCAACCCCTCCTCCGAAATCCCTCTGATGATGAAGATCAGTGTAAGCATAGAGCAGACCGCTCAAATGCCATACTGTAATGTTGAGCGAGGAATAGATGGAAATGAAATCCAAGGTCCATTGAATACAGCCACACGAACATTTCTGCCACACTTACTGTTCTCTGTGTGGTCTGCAGAGGCTTTCTGGTAGGCCTGTCAAATGATAAAGTATCCCTGATTAATAGCGTGCTTTTCTGTAATCCACTGCTATTAATCAAATTTGGCTGTAAAGAAAGATTGTTCTCTTTTAAAAAGCATTATGTTGAGTTATATGCATACTGTTCTTTGGTTGTAAGGTATGGAAATACCAAATCAATTGTATCATTGTGATTTTAATAGCATTTGTGTCTCAAACACGGAACAATCACTGTACCATAACGCAGTTATTGCTGTATGAAATATCACATGGAATCATCTAGAAACACAAAAAGTGTTAAACAAATCAAAATAAGGTATATTTTTTGCCAAGTATTTCTTGCCATTCTCTCAAGCCTTTTCATGAGGAAGTCATGGTGTGGAATTTGTGAAATATCTTTTTTTTCTTAATACCAAGGATGACAAGGTCGAGTTGGTATACAGAAGACCATCATTATGTCTGTAATGTAGCAGTCCATAATATTGCAAGAACATCTCAAATAAGCCAAGTGAAGCGACAGTCCATCATTACTTCAAGACACAAAGGACAGTCAGCTCGGAAAATGTTAAGTACTTAGAGAGTAGTGTAAATACCAACAGAGATACAAACATAAAAGTCAATTTTATGTTTGGGTAAAGGACTTCGGTACATATACTTATTGGTGCGGTGCGTATATATTATCCACATGTAGGGATGACTGAAGCGCACAACACAGCCATTTGGTTTAGTGTTTAGGGCGGGACAGATGGCTGGTAACTGATGGTCACAGCACGGGGAAACTCTCGGATCAGGTAGCGTGGTTCATTCGGTCGTGTTTGACCTGTACTGCCAGCCTGCCCTCCGTCAGCAGGAGGAGAATCTGTGGGTCGGTGGGCGACTGCAGTGGGAGGGGCCGTAATGATCTGCCGTACACACTTCCTTGACCAGTTATTTTGGACCGAGATTAAGGGCAGGCAGGAGTCGATGTTGTTTACGGTTGTAGGAACCTCCTTCCACCTGTTTGTTTGGGAGGGGGTCTTCGGTCTGGCCCGTTGTTATTCCCCGTGGAAGCATTCCAAATCAATCTCCCAATTTCTGATGGAAGACATTTTATGAAAAAGCTGCTTAATGGCGTTAGGGTTACAGTCTACAAAGTTCTTTTAAGGCATCCAAGAATACATCAAACGTGCTCACCTGGAAATGATTCCAGAAGGACTGTTTGCTGTTAGAAAGAGGTAACCTTCTCTACACACATAGATCATGTAGATCACACATAGATAATGTAGATCACACATAGATCATGCAGATCACACATAGATCATGTAGATCACACATAGATCATGTAGATCACACATAGATCATGCAGATCACACATAGATCATGAAGGCATGTCCACCTCCCCCCTCTATCCCTCCCCTTCTCTATCCCTCCCTCCCATTCCCCTCCCCCTCTTTATCCCTCCCCCTTTCTATCCTTACTCCCTTTCTCTCACACACACCCAAATGCCTCCTCAAACAGAAGAGCAACGCCCTGGGAATGTTAATTTAAATGTTATGTAAATGCTCATGAATCTTGGGCACAAAGAAAGAACATAATATTGGTCCTAACCTCTGAATGTTTTGGACTAAAAGTACACAGGTTTTCAGTTGTGAAACCTCTAGTCTGTCCTTTAGCTGTGAATTTATAAGTTTACAATTGCTCTTAAAAATACTGTGCAGTAAACAAATAGATACTAGACAAATGTGGTCAAAATCAAGCACAACTGCAAAGATAAAGAATAATTTCAAACATTGTATGGGTGAATAGATCATCTATAGATCATGTCGTCCTGATTCACAGTAGGTTCATCCCATTGCTGTCAAAACGTGTGACACTCTGCCCCCCTGTGGTATAAGTTAAGAACAGGCAGCTGGGTGTGTCCGTGCATGTGCACGTGAGTGTAACTTGGTGTGGCGAGTGGTTGTGCAGGGGATGGTCATGACTCTGAGGGAGGAGGTGGCAATTGGTTCCATGGATGACCGTTTGACCAAAGGCTTCCGGTTAAGAGCTGGGGCTCTGTTGCCTTGGGAAACGGAAAGGCAGGAGAATATGTTTGCCAACTTTGTGATAGCCAACATTAATACACATTGTGAGATAGCTAGGTGGAACAACCTACTACAACTCAGTAGTGGTTAGTACATCCTATTCTTATTTTATTAGTTATCAGCAAAAGTTAGTGCTGGAAAGAATACTTATATATAAGAATACAATAAATATTATAAACATAGAAAGTGTTCAGATTCACAGAGGCTACAATCCGAGTGGAGTAAAACAGCCTTCACAATTCCTTGTTGATGATTGCTTAACAGCCTTACCTTTTGACATGTGGTTTTGGCAAACAATGGTGGATTTTTTAAACAAACAGGTAAAACAAAACCTCAGAGTTTGTCACGGTTTTACACTGTCACACGTCTATCTGTCCTTACCTCTTTACAATATTTCAATGTCAAATGCTTTCTTTAATTTGAAGGTCAACAGTTCGCTGACAACCCATCAATAAAGCCCTTTTGCTGTGACTACTGTGTGACTGTCACATGTAGCGACTTTGTTGTGGCGACCGCGTGCATTACCATGACAGTCATTCGATGTCGGGCTCTTTCTGAGACGACAATGTCTGAGCACATGCCCCTACAACTAAATATCAACTAAGAAAACATAATCAGCATCATAATCCTTAGACAATGATCCATACAGCCATTCCGGAGCTCAGCAGTGCCCCTGTTGACCCGTGCATGGAAACCAAAGTAACGTCTGGCTTAATCTGTCATCCCGAATCCACTCTTTCTCTGCCGGATATTACATGAACATAGGTCCTAATCCCAAAGAGCGACGTCCGTTTTCCTTTAGGGATTTAGGGACAGTGCGTTTGGTCCTGGTTACCTGTGGGCAATTTAGTCCATGTCTACAGTTCCCTAATCCCTCTCATCTTTGGAAGCTTGGCTAAGATGTTTCTGGGATAATCTGTACTCCTACAGATGTTGGACCCTACAGGCTGCACTTAACGCCCATGCAGTTTGGGGATTTTGAAAATACCCATCAAATGAAAAAGACGTAATGGCTCCCCCATTGTACTGATCCGTTTGGGAGAGGAGGGTTCTATCCGGTTCCGTGCAGATCTGTGCTCCGCAATTTGTAGAAGCTGGGAAAGTTGATGGCAGAATTTACACAATTGAGGACGCAAATATATCTGCAACTGAGGAACACTACTAAAAGCTCTACACCGGGTGTTCGTCTGGCCCTCAAGGAAGTTAACTTTAAGTGCTGTATATCAGATTCCGGTAACTTTTTGAGTCCTCTACTCTGTGTACTCTCCCGTTTCTTCATGACATTTTATTTATGATTTAATTTTTATTGTAAAAATGTTTCATAATATTTATGTTATTATTGTTTGTTGTTACAATCAAATTAACATTTACTACCCAGATAAATAACATAAAAACATTTCTGAAGTGGCCCAAGACATTTCAACAGCATTGTGTGCACTTTATAAAATCCTGTTCCAGGCCAGGCCGGTTCCAGTCTAGACTACGACAAAAAAAATAAGATTAATGGATTTCTTTAGTCCTGTACTAGTCTTAATCCTTGTCCATAAAAAAGTGCCCCAGATGTTTCAACTAACTGATTCAGCAATGATTGTAACTTAGACTCTATAGCTACAATCTGTCTTGATTTGGAAGGTTAGCAAAATATGGTAGTGTCGTACACGGAAACAGTTCGACACCACTGATAGTGTTTTATACAAGTCACGTGAAATTGAACATGACAAATGCTCCCAGAGCTTGAAAACGAGTCATGGCAGTGTAACAACTGTGCTGGATTATGGGGTTATAAATGTGGGATCGAGCGCTGTGGTTTTGAGCCAGCTGGCCACCTGGTTGAATAACTTAATCCACTGATTACATTGCCATTCATATTTCCTGTCTTGACAATGAGATCTGGGGCTATGGTCTGGAATAATACAGAACAGGAAATAGGAAATAGGTCTCAATGTACCTTAAACACATACCGGCCCACACACCCACATGCCCCCCCCCCCCCCCCCCCCCCCC